>JAQOWM010000955.1:2510000-2585221 GCA_029041755.1 Resseliella maxima | reverse complement strand
CATTTTCTTATAAAAAAAAAAGTTTAGTTTGATTGAAATCATTGCCCGCATATAATTCAGCTTCAAACAAGCATAATTATTTAACAATTTGCACATTTTGAGCGAATGGTAGAATTCATTTTGAAACAAAAGTAACAATGAAATTTCAAACACCATTTACAAGTTATTTTTGGTTATTCTCAATGAAGTAACAGATTTTATACCTATTTCCACCATAATTCATATTATTCTTGTGTAAAGAACATTATGAAATACATCATTATTGAAGAAAAAATGAAATGTTGTAGACACCAGTACGGAAAAGTACGTCTTACTAATGTAAGACCTTTTATTCATAGCAGGATTTTCAAATTATAATACTGGTTACAAAAGCGTAAAGAAAATTAAATTATTGTGTATACTTAAAGGATTAATGAGACACTTATCCTCTTCACTTTGTTATTATCAATACTACTAGCTGCTAACACTGAGTATTTAAAAAAAAATTGCCCGCATGACCGTCCGCCCGTCCGTCCGTCTGGGGAGTTATGACACTACACATTTTTGGTATGCGTTCAGCCCGCATGCCCGTCCGCCCGCCTGTTTGCCTGCCCGGGTGACCGACCGCCTGCCCCCCGCCTGGGGAGTTAAGTCACTGAGCCTTTTTTTTTATTTGATTTTAAAGGAAAAACACGCATGAAATGTTGATATGACGAGATAAATATACAATGATCGAATAATGCCGTTAACAAATGAATCACACAATTTAATGTTAATATTATTATTATTTAATTTGTGTTGTGTTGTGTTGTGTTGTAAAAAGAATGTTTGGAAATTTTTTTTTTTTTGAAATGAATTCTTTTTTTCAGCAAATTGATATTCTTAAAAAATATGGCGTTAAAAAATATTTGAATAGCTGTGGTCTTTCTGTTGATCCAAATTATCGTGGACGGGAAATTGCTAAATATTTACTTTTAGCCAGAGATGTAATTTGTCGAAAAAATAATATAAAAGTAACATCAACCATTTTTGAATCGTATGCATCGATTGCTGCAGCAAAAAAATGCGGATTTAAATACGAATGTGGAATTAGGAAATGATGCAAAACTTATTTCTCTGCGGTTTATCAATCCAAATCAAATGAAGAGCCAAAGATTACTGATGAAATTGCAAAAAAATTCTTTGATAGCATTTAATATAATTGAATGAAAATTTCAAATTGTCCACGTTCCAAATGTTACATGCCAATTAACCAAAATTTTCGACAAACGCACATTAAATAATTAAATAATATATTTGTGCAACTGTAATGAGATAAAACAAGAAATGTATTCTTTCTTTTTTTGTAAATTTATTTGATCTTTTAATCTCTTAATTTCTCTACCTCTCTTTCATTCAGTCTCCTTCTACCTCTCCCCCCTCTCTCTCTCCCTCTCTCTCTCCCTCTCTCTCCCTCGATATTTTTTTAAATAAAATTGTTTACTCAAACTGGAAGTTAAATTGAAATGTGGATTTCTTTCGTATACACTTACACATCTTCTTTTTCCGGTAAAATGGCTGAACCACTAGACATAAAGAAATTGATCTCCGAAAAGCACACATCATTCATGTTTTGCAATATAATTGATTATGATGTTACTTGTTCTATAGTAGTATCAAAACTGCGACCAGGAAAGTATAAAGAGCGTTGGAATATTTCGTAATTCAAATTGTTTTGTTCAAGTGTGTGAATAAAATTTAAAGAAATTGATTAATATCCACCAAATGTTGCTGTATAAAGGAAATCTCTTAAGAAAAATAACTTTTCAAAAAAAGCACCTTGCATTTACGTTCAAAAAGAAAAAAGGGAAGAACTAGAAAACCCAAAATATTTATGCTGTAAAACGCTTAAAATACAATATTAAATGACAAAATTGTAATTTTATTGATTTATATAAACGTTGCATAAAATATTATGATAAGGGTATTAATATAAACAGATTCAGTCATTCAAACTGGGGCTACAATGTGCATGAATAGAAAGAATGCGACGAAAACACTACGTTCATTTTATTTAGTTCGTTCATTTTATCACAATGACTTCCATATCATTCCATTTATTTTTTGTATGACAGATTTTAAATATTTTATCACTCAATAAGAGTTTGAATATTATTTCGATATAAATCGTTTTATTTCATAGGGTCGTTTCGTTTTTCTGTTTTTCCAATAAATGAGAAGTGTTATGCGTATAAATTATAAATTCAAATTGCATCTTTCAATAAATTAAAATTGATAGCTATGAATCGATTGAAACAAAGAAATATTTTACACTTGAATAAATTACTATTTTCTACTTATTTTAAATTGCTATATATACTGTATGGTTGATACAACGACCCAGTAGTTTGTTTTTGAACTTTTTGTTAAATTAGCAATGGTAACAGTTAAAATTGGATTTCTATTAGTCTTTGTTACAGCTACAGTAAGTCAATTTTTATTTGTTCTTATTTTTTTAAACTAATTTATTTGTTTATTTCGTAATTTAGGTAACTACGATTTACGGTTCAAGTATGTACAATTTTATATAACAAAAAATTAAAATTTATATTTCTTTTATTCATTTTTGTATTTAAAAGGTTTCAACAATTATCTCCGCGATATTAATCGATTTTAGTGGACTTTACTGAAACCGTGAAAAACTTAACAAATACCAAAACTAAAAAGCATTTTGAAGGGCATATACTAAAAAGCATCAATGAAAATATTGAGTATTGCTATGATTTAAATGATAAACTTGGTGAAGGATTTTCTGGAATTGTTTATTCCGGTAAATAAATTGAAACATTTTAAACATTTTATAATATATAACTATAAATCTCTATTTTTAATAGGATTTAAAATAGCGAAATTATTTACAAATAATAGCGTTACTCCGGGAAAAGATGTTGCAGTCAAGGAACAATACACGGTTGAGTGTCAATCATACAAGCTTAAAAGCGAAAACGATGTGTATATTGCATTGGGTGTAAATCGTAAGATTATTTTATATAAATTTTTAAAAATTATCTAGAAAATTATTCAGACTAATTATTGATACATACTTTAACAAAAAATAGCTTATATTCCTGAATTTCACGGTTATATTTTTATGGACATTAGGTTTGTGTTTTACATTAATAAGAATTTTTTTTTTTTTTTTTTTTTTGGATTTGAATTTTTAAATAATTTTCTTTTTATTTTTAAAGCAAAAAAAATGGTTGGTTTGATCGTGAGATTCTTATTATGGAACGCGTGGGAAAAAATTTGGAACACTTTATAAAAGAACACAAACCATTGCCGATCAATACAATAATGTGGCTCGGCATTCAAATGGTAATTTTTTTTTTTTTTTTTTTCATTTTATCCTATTTGAATTCAGATATTTGATTGAAATTATCTCATTTTTCAATGCAGTTAAATATACTGGAATATATTCATAGCAAAAATGTTATTCATTGTGATGTTCAGCCAAAGAATTTTGCATTTGGTTTGAATGATAATAACAGACTCTATATTTTCGGTAAGTTTATTTTTATTGGTTATTCTTCTGTCAGATTGAACTTTTTTTTTCAAAAAAAAAAAAAAAAAAAAAAAAATCTTCATTTCAAATAGATTTTGGTACATCCGTAATACATAAAAACGTGAATAATATAACAGAAAATCGTGAACTTGGCTATGGTGTGGGCACTCTAAAATACATGTCAAAATATACTCACATGCACGATGTGTTATCGCGAAAAGATGATATAGAATCTATTGTCTACATTCTAATTGAAATGTTAAATGGATCATTACCTTGGTCCGGAAAATATGATGATGAAATCTATGATATCAAAGCATGGTTACCTATTGAGGTAAGAAATTGATGAAAATATTTTGAATTGTTTTATAAATTGGATTTGTTTTTTTTTTTCTTTTTTTCTTCAGAAAATCGTGGGAAATCGATGTAAGGATACTATGGTCAAGTTTTTGAAATATGTAAGGGAATTGAAGTTTAACGATCCTCCTGATTACGACTTTCTAAAAAATTTACTTAAAACCGAATTTAAAAACAATTTCAATGGAATTCCATATGAACAATTCAAAATTAACAACAACTAACAATATTAATCGCAAAATTTGATTTTGTCATTCGTTATAAATTTTTTGAAATTGAAAATGTATCAATTAATTGATTAAAATTAATATGAGAAAAAAGATCATCTATGAATAAATATTGTTTCTTTTCGCCGTTCCTTGAGACTGCATTTGCTGTTGCATGCCTCTAAATTATGTATGACTTTTTTTTATTGAAAATGAAAAATTGTTTCTAATTTTTTTTTTAAACACAAATGACAACGTACATGAGGCATTTCTTAAAGTTTTAATTTATTCCGTTCTTTAGATGAACGAATACATTCGTTAAAAAGCAAAAATAAAACATGACCAATCAAATAAAAGGAGAACAAAAAGTTTTTGATGTTTCATCTGAAATTATTGAAATGGCACCTTGAATATTAGAATATTATCTTTCATTAAAATACATTTTCTTTCTTTTTCCTGCATTTTGTTTCTCTGTTTTGACAGAAAAAACAAGTAAAAATTGATACGCGTGTCAATTATAAAGTCAAATGAAGTCTATTTATAAATTTAACTGTTGTTCTGAAAATTTTCATCGAAAGGAGTATTTTTGAACTTGCAGAGGCAAATAACCATCGTTACATTACAGTTTTTATCTTTTAAAATATAACGAATACCCAGGTTTTTTGTATGATATTTAGTTATATTTAGTCAAATATATCTAAGTAAGTTAAGATCTGATGTCTTTTATGTAAGATACCAAATACATGATCAAAATGAATGAGATTTGTATGGAAAATACTGTTCAAGTACAGAGGTGGCAAATGGACAATTCAAACAAAAACATTTTCTCTTTTCTTTTAGCTTTTAGGATCGTAGAGTTTTTTCTATGACTACTAAATTTCATAATTGAATAAAAATTCGAATTTCATTTGAATAAAAGTCGTTTTCATTTTTATATGGTCGTTTTGTTGTTCTGTTTTTTTTCCAATAAATGAGAAGTGATGCGCGTGTAAATTATAAAGTCAAATTGCATCTATCAATAAATTCAAATGAATCTATGAAACATTCGAACGAAAGAAATACTTTTCATGTGAATAAATTATTATTTTCTTATTATTTAAAAATACTATATATACTGTAAAGTTGGTACCAACTTAGTAGTTTGTTTTCGAGCTTTTTGTTAAAGCAGCAATGGTTACATTCAAAATATTATTCCTATTGATCGTAACAGCCACAGTAAGTCACATTTGTTTTTTTTTTTTCTCGTTTTTTTTAAATGTATTTTTTTCACCTCATCATTTAGGTAAAGCTGACTTACGCTCAAAGATGTAAGTAAAATTTGACATAAAATCAATTTTTCAAAATGCTTTCAAATTTAATCATTTCAATAGATTTTATCGAGATCATAAAACAAGTAAATAACACCGAAACTGGAGATCATTTCGAATTGCACAGACTAGAAAGTGAAGATGGAAAATACCAGGTTTATTGCTATTATAAGAACGAGATACTTGTTGAAGGGCATTTTGGAAACATTTTTTCGGGTAAATAAATTATTAATTTATTATAACAAGCATTTATATATATATTGTTTTCAATTTTTTATAGGATATAAAACAACAACAGTAGGTGATGTTACCACTTGGGATAGAGACGCAATTGCAATCAAGGTAGAAAATGTACATTTTTGTTCAAAAAGCTACATTATACATGAGCAGATTGTGTACGATTTATTGGGAAAACACCGTAAGACCATAAATTATTGAACGTCATTCAAATAATAATAACAATAATAATAGGTATTTTTTTTTTTTTAAAAAAAACAGCATTTTTTCCAAAATTCTACGAATCCGGTGAAATACGAAGCAGAACAAAAGGGTTTGTGTATTATATATTTAGATAATAATGACTTTTCTAGGATGCATTTTTTGAACATTTTTTCAGTTTTAAAATTGTAATTTCTTCAATAAAATAGAAACACAGTTCACAGGATCCTTATGATGGAAAAATTGGGACAAAATTTAGCTGAATTCATTAAGATAAATAAACCATTGCCAATCAATAAGGCAATATGGATTGGCATTAAAATGGTAAGCTTTTTTTTTCCATTTTGACCTATTTGAATTCGGATATTTGATTAAAATTATCTCCTTTTTTAATACAGATAAATATATTGAAATATATTCATAGTAAAAATGTTATTCATTGTGATGTTCAGCCAAAAAACTTTGCATTCGGTTTGAATGATGAAAATCGACTCTACATTTACGGTAGTTTGATACATTCTTATCTCATTGGATTCGATTTTTTTTTTTTTTTGCTTTTTAATGATATTCATTTATTCATAATGGTAGACTTTGGTTTGTCCGAAATATATAATGACGTAGCAAATATAAAACAATTCCGCACTGTTTATCACATTGGGAGCCCAAGATATATGTCGAGATATGCTCACATGCATAGCGTACTATCGCGAAAAGATGATATCGAGTCTATCGCCTACATTCTAATTGAAATGTTAAATGGATCATTACCTTGGTCCGAAAAATATGATGATGAAATCTATGATATCAAAGCATGGTTACCTATTGAGGTAAGAAATTAAGAAACCAAAATTTATATCATCATTTTGAATTATTTTATGAATTATTTAAAAAAAAATAAATTTGAATTTTCTTTTGTTTTTCAGAAAATTGTTGGCACCATTTGTAAAAGTACTATGTTCAAGTTTTTGAAATATGTAAGAGAATTGAATTTTAACGATCCTCCTGATTATGAACTTCTAATAAATTTACTAAAAAATGGATGCAAGTAATTCCACTTGGAAAATTCAAAATTAACAACAATCATTATCACAAATCAAATTTTGTTCTCTTTGAAAATTTTTAAAATTTTTAAAATGTATCCATTAATTGATTAAATAAATATGAGAAATAACATATACCTTCATTGCAATTGTAAAATATTTTCTTTTTTCGGCACTTAAAATGGCTGAACTGCAAGACATAAACATACTTATGCAAACTTAATAGCCAAGACCATCTTTTTATGAATAACATATTCAAAATATCATATATACTGAGATGCTAAAATAAATTTAAAGTATTCATTTTATATGGAGAAATTGATAGAAGAATTCATTTTATTTCTGTATTTAAAGCCAAATCAAACAGATAATGTTGTTTCGTTTAGTAAATCATGAATTTTATTATGAAAAGTGTATCAATTTTTGAATTAAAAATTCGCTTAAGCGTATCCCTTGATAGATGTGGCAAATTCCCAATTTTGGTCAACATTGATTGGTCCCAATACCTTACTGCCTTGCTTTGTGCATACAGCAACTTTATATTGATGATAGCTACGGCAATCGCGATAGAACAATACTTCCATGCACTTTTTCATCTAAAAGAAAAATTAAAAACAAAAAGAAAACACAATTAGATTAAATCGTTGATCGGAATTAATTTTCAATCGAAAAATATATGAGAAATAATTCAATTTACCAAAGCTTGTGCTGCTTCATAATCGAGAACAGCGTCTGGTTTTTCCGAATATTCTCGCAATAATGGAATGGCCAAATGCTTTCCAAAGCCAGTAGCAACCACTTTATCTTCATATGCACGACCGCGAACATCAACATGGCCTAAAAACGGTTCACCATCTTGAACACCACCAACAACCAAATCAATCCACCATGGGTTCATGCGACAACGGCGATTGTACATGCATCGTGTTAACCAATTGTACAATGATTTTGGTTTCATTTCAATTTTATCATCATAACAAAAATCTTCGGTGATTTTCTCATCAATATAATGTTTAATGCATTGAAAATCAGCATAATCAGCACCGGCACCCAAAATGCAATTATCATTAATTGTAAATACACGATCAACATTTCGAAATGAGGCCAATGATCCATATGAAACGAGTGTATCAGCCGCAATTAAAACACCTTCATTGTATTTAATACCAACCACCGATGAACCAGTTGCAATTGGGTATCTAGATGATTAAACACAAAAAAAAAAGAAAAAAAAAAACAATTTTTGAGGTTAGAATTTGGTTATTTATGAAAAGTCATTGTTCAAATAAGATGCTAGGGATTTATTGTCAAGTCAAACAAATTCAATGAACAATTATTTTCGGAATTATTTAGTTATTTCATTGTATCACAATTTCAATGAAATTTATTTGACAACAAAAATATTTCAAAATGAATACAATTAAATTGAATACACAACAAAACATACGCTGATCTTTGTGAACCATTATTGGTTGTACTTTTCATGGAATTATTTGAACCGGGAAAATTGTAGAAGCTACCAGGTTGTGGTCCATTATTCCACAATGGATTGTTGAAATTTGGTGTTTGATTGAACATTTTCACTTTAAATGGATTTTAATAATTTGCGATACGAAATTGACCGAATTTGCACAACAGTAAACATAAATCAAGATAAAAATTGCAAGTTGTATGTTTGACAATTGTTTTCGTTTTGTCAAATGTCATGACTAACTCTATCTGAATATAGTTACGTATTGAATTTTGTGCAGTCAGATACTCAATGACTGTTGTACCGTTTTGTAGCAAATTTAATGTTTTGACAACGATGGTGACAAATTTTATTAAAAATGTCAGAATAAAAATTTTCAACATTTTCTATGGACAGCTTATGTATTTGTCATAATGCGTTTATGTATTGATTCTGTTATTTTTATTCGATTTTTAATCAATTTGACTGGAACATTTTTCATTGTCTAACAACACGATATTTTCATAAAACTATCAACAGATGGCCCAGTCAATGAACGATGTAATTTTCGAACATTTTTACTATCGTTACAATTCTGATAATCATATTCCATTTTTTGGTCGATCGACATTTGATTTAATTTATTGACATATGTTTTCTTATTGAAACAGTCCATTCAATTTTAACATTAGTTACCGCGTATTTTGAACAAGATTTGTTCTTAGTTTTGAACTTAGTTAAATACTCAAACAGAACTAAATTGCTACCACTACAAGAAGGAAGATAGACCAATATCTACGAGACTACCAATACTACTAAACAAATGTCAAAAGTACTGGACGGTTCTGAATAGTATTAAATTCGTATTGATACAAATCTTAAGAGAGGCATTTTTATGCTTTCACACGTGGTATGCATTATCCACAAGTGTTTGTGATTTTTTTTATTTATTTTTTTTTATTTTTTTATATTATTCCCTTTTTTCGTTGTTGTCTTACTTCCATTTACAAACACAAAAAAATTCAACAAAACTGAGACACTTTTTGACTCAAAAATGGAATGAGACAATAAAGTGTCTCAGTTTTGTTAAATTTTTTCTAAATAATTGTATACATTTTGTTTACATTTATTTGAATTCAAACTTGAATATTAAAATTCAGTGTTTTGATACTTCAGAAAAATAACAAACACAATTCGCTCTCACACAGGAGACGATTGAGTAAAGCTGACTAACACATGCGTAAATTCCTTCTATGCAAAATCATAAACATTAGCGATATTGATACTTTTGGATTTATTGTTTTCCAGCCAATTTTGAATTGCCAATGATTAAAGTTATTAATCTAAGTCTACGGTGTGTTACAAAATTTCCACTCATACACCGTAGGCTTAGAGATCAATAAATCACCAAGGCAAAATTAAATGAAGATTAAAAAAAAAAAACTAGAATAGAAATCAACTAAACACTTCGATTGAAATAAGATTTAAATATTTGTCCCATATTCCAGTCATATATTCAAATCTTGTCTCAATTGATGTGTTGAAGAAAAAAGGGCTGTAATATTGAAAAATGTCCCAAAAGACATTGATGTTGATTTATTATACAACGAAATTAGCTATTAAATCAGCCGAAATAAAAATTGAAAATGAACAACATAACAAATTTTCTATCTTTCGTAAAAAGACCCTAACATTCACTCCGCGCGAATGTAAATCTAGTGAGAATTAAAAAGAAATGCTAAAGCGAATTATATATCCTTTTGGTAGTCACAGCAAATTATTTCTGTGTGAGCAGACATAATAAACTTTTTCATTTTTACATAAAATGTCACAGCATTTTTCTGCAATTAATTTCAAAAACAAAATATTTTCTTTTCATATTTAAAGAATTATTTTATTTCAATTTTACAAAAATAATGAAACTTTTCAAGTTAATTATAACTTGTTCAAATTGTTTCGTCAAATTTTACCTATAAAAAAATGTTATTAAAATGATTTTTATTTTCATTTTAAATGTTCAAAATATACTTAGACATGACTTAATGAGTACAAAAAGGGATTTTAATAAAAATTTACAATTTAACAATTCAATTTTATCTATATTGAATTAGAATTTCTTTTGTTTCATTTTGTTGTGTATGCGTGAGTGTGTTTTTTTTTTTTCTCTTTTTTATTATTAATTTAACATGTAAAATGGATTAACAAATGCAAAGATTCTAAATTTGTAACATGATTTATGAACATCACACTAGTCGGGAGCGATAGAGACTTGAGGAACTTGGCTTATTTACTCACTTCCGCTTTAATTAAACACAATTACAGAACGATATATGCAGATATTGTGATTCCCAGCAATGTGTGTGTGTGTGTGTGAAAGTGATCAGAGGAAGTGAATGAGTAAATTTGTACGAATGGATAGGATGTATAGCATAAAATAATGAATGATGATTTTTGTTTTGAATTAAATTATTTCAAAAAAAAAAAAAAAAAAATAAAGAATGGTTATGATTTTGTTAATTGAATCAGACTAAGTTCATGGAACCTACTTCTGTTCTTGAGAGAAACAAATAAAATCCATTCGAATAACGAAATCAATCGATTCTGTCGAATTTTCATCAGTTTATCCAATCCAATTTGCATTGATGGAATTGTTCTCCATATTATTGCTGTGTTGCCATTTTATTTCGAACATATCCACCAGTTTTCTCACAATGCTCTTCAAGTCTGGCCAGGCGTTCTTTTAATTCTTTGATCTGACTGGCTTGCTTCATCAATTCTAAGTATTCATGCATTGGAATTTGTACCATTTTTTGATCGTTTATTTCACTCTTTACAGGTACACCGCCGCCAATATTTGTTTTACTCAGTTTTGTTGTTGTTATTGTTGTTGCTGTTGTTGCTGTAGTTGTTGTTGTGAAATTCGTTAAATGGGGCGGTTCACTTTTTATCACCATCTTTTTTGCCGTTGTTATTGTTGCTGGTCCAACTGTACTATTTGAAATTGCTGACTTATTAATCACTTTTACTGGTAAACTATCACTCTGCAATAAAAAGAAACTTTTCGTTAAAATATTCAAATTTTTTGATAAAAACTATCGACATAAATGTGTTTGAGAAAAAAAAAAACTTACATTTCCTTTTGACACAAATCGGTATTTTGGAAATCTAAAATGAAATGCAAAAGATTTTATTAGAAAATTGTTATTACCAATAACACAAACTATTTACATAAAATGGAAAATAAAATATTCGCTCACCGTATCGTACCGTTGCTGAGTACATTTTGCGTATTGCAAACGGTTTTAATTACTTTACCTCCGCCACATAATTTGGTCAATTCTTCGGGTGTAATTCGTTTAACTATATTCGGTTTTGTTAGCACTTTTGTTGGTGTTGATGAATTTGCCATAATAATTCCAACAGGTTTTTGTTTTACATCACCATTTTTACATTGTGCTACATTCGTTGGAATTGTTTGCGTTGGATTTGTGTTTGTATTTGAATTTTGTACTTTTAGTATCATTTGTTTTCCAAATTCAGTGACAATAATTTGTCGACCACATGCGTAGGCAGACTGAAGAAATTTATTCGTATCATCAACCGCTAAATCTTCCTGCAGTAATTGTAACGTTGATGCTAAAACAACAAAAAAAAAAAGAAAAAAAACATTAGAAATATAAATAAACACAACAATGGAAATAACAAATGTCGCTTACAATTTTGTGATTGATTGGAACTATTTAAATTCGATTGTAAATGAATATTTGCTGATGTGGTGGAATCTTCACATGATGTTGAATCTTGGCTAATATCAACATCACTGTGTTTGAATGAGCTCAAACTATCTTTTTCCATTTCTTGCATAAGGCTATCAGTGGCTTCTTGCTGCTCTTCCATGCTAACAATTGTCTGATTTTGTTGCTTATATGTACTCATTATTTGACATAAATCATCAAACCGCAATTGATGTGCTATCGAAATTGGGGTTTCGCCAGCTTTTGATTCAGCATATGGATCGGCACCATATTTTAATAATAATTGTACTATATTGGGATAATCCTCTTCAACAGCCCAATGAAGTGGCGTATGTTTTAACTAAAATTTAATGGGAAAAATAACAATTAAATTGCGACAAATTCATCAATTTGAAAAAAAAAAAAAAAAAATTGTAATTTTTTTTTTTTCAAGTTTATAGCAATTTTCTCAGTTTTTTACTTTTTCTTGGAATTTTTTTTTTTGCAAATTTTTGATTTAGACTTTTCAAGTTTTTTTTTATTGTCAATTTAACAATTACTAACCATGTCTTTAGCATTGACATCACACTTTTGATCCAATAATAGTCTGACAATTGCTTCATGTCCATTACAAACGGCTAAATGGAGCGGTGTTCTATAAAATATATTAGCCAAATGTTTAATATTTCAAACTTTTGATTGATTTTGTTTTTCCTGTGATTCTCAATTACCGTTCAACTTTTGTTCGGGAATCTTTACTGATTCCGGCACGTAGTAGTACTTCGCAGGTATCTAAATGGTTATTTTCGGCCGCATTATGAAGTGCTGATCTGCCCAGCTGTAAATAATATATTTGATGTGATTTAATAAAGTGTTAAAATACATTGACTTAATACAATGATTTGAAATCATTTATTTTGTATGAACAACACTCACCCAATCGGTAGTAAATGGTGCACCGCGACATACTAACTCATGTACTTTATTTGTTTGACCTTCTCGTGCTTTCTCCAGAAGATATCTGCCCATATCATTGATTGACGGTGCGGGCGTTTTTGCTGGATTTAGAACATTAATAACATTTCCTATTTCCATCTGTGAATGGATAAAATAATGGGAAATTATATTGTTTATTAAATTATCATTTGATGCAAATTCATTTTAATAGAATTATTTATTATCATCTCGATCGAGATCAGTGACATTTAATTTTCAGGTTATTTTCACATTTGTTTCCATATACACAGAAACGTCAAATCAAATATGAAATTGAATTGAAATAATGAATCTAAAAAGAACAATCTATAAAATGATTATTTTGTTTCTCTACCATTGATTAATTTCTTCAAAATAATCGCAATAAAATCCGTTTACTATCGTTCGAAAAAAAAAAAATGCTCGTCTTGAATGGTAATACGTCACAGATCCATAAATCATAGATGTTGCGGTAGATATTTTTGGCTAAATTTTTTTTATTCGCAATAAGAAAAATAAAAAAAGGATGGACAGGCAAGCGATTAGTTGAATATCTGTCTTCTGATTGGTCAATAAAAAATAAAGAAAAAGAAAAATATGAATACATTTCCGATAATAAAAATTCTTCAAGCCAAAATATATTGTTGATGTTGAAAATATAAAAGAAAATCAGATGAAAACCACACAAGATGCATTTTGTCCCAATTGAATGAAACATAATGGTTTTTTTTTTCTTTTCTTAAATAAAGTTGCTTTTTAAATAAAGTAAACAAATAGTCACAAAACAAATATTATGATTGTAATGTTGATCATTTAGAACCTGTTGGAATTCATTGCATTCGTTTGTTTTGTTATTTTATTTCATTTTCGAAATTTTTATTTCATGACTATTGTAGTTTATTATTGATCTATATTGATTTCTGTTTTCATTCATTCACTTTTGTCAGTTTCCGATGAAATTTAATCCAATTTGCAAATTCGCGAACAACAACAACAACAACAAAAAACAAAAAATCAATACACTTATTAATTATGCGGCTTGTTTGTTTGTCAAAATGTTATTTAATTGTACTAACATTATAATGTTAATAAATATCAACTCAAAACTAAGTTAAATTAGTGTTTATATTGATATTTCGTATGGAAAATGATTATCAAACAAATGATAAAAAGAAAAGAGCCAAACTAAAAAAAATAATTCATCATTTTTACATTGTTTACAAAACAAAACAAAAAATAACAATGAAACGATCGATGTATATTTGTTTTTGACATACATTGTAGGAACTACCAAAACAGGATAAGGATATGGTCATTACAATAATAGAGGTATTCATAGATATACAATTGAAAAAGGAGAAATAAGCGAATAAAAAAAAAAAATGAACACAATGAAATTAGACATTGAAAATAGTACCAACAACTAAAACAAATGGCTCCTTTTCCGTTTTACAAAATACACACAATCAATCAACTGTCACCACACAAACATATTTCAATCAAACATATTTGTTATTGTTTCAATGTTGTTTAATAAAATTGAATTTATCACAATATTCACGCAATTTAAATAAATTTACCTTGAAATTAATGTTTGAAAAACACTTTATTACTGACAACAACATGAAAAAAATGTCTGAATACTGTCACTGAAATACCCATAAATTCCTTAACATTTCTCTTTCTTTTTTTCATTTTTTTTTTTTTTTCGTTCGATTTGACAATGTCAGCCGTCATGAGCAGTGGAGAACGCATAAACCTGATACCGGCTTATTGAAAAATATTCCTTTTTTTTCAAATATTTTAATGAAATTTCTTATTAAATCAGTGATAAGTAGTTTTTTTTTTGTTTTTTTTTCTTTTTTTTTTTTTTGATGTATTTAGTGGTTTCATTGAGAAATATTTTTTCTTCATTCTAAATGACAATATGCACATGTGCTTCATTATGATAAATTGAAACGTGTGTATTTGAAGCGAAAAACCTTTCAACGTTCATTTGACATACAAATTCGGCAAAACAATCATAAAATGCAAAAATCAAATATATTAGTTAATAAAATTTCAAATGAAATTTTCGCAATAATGAGCATGTGCATTAAACACTTTCGAATGAAAAATATTTAATGGATCGACTTGCGATAATCGAATTTTAATGCCACTACTTACCCTTACTAGATTGTTCAAAAAGTCTTTGGCCTAATAACGAAAAATACAATTTTTTTTAGAAAAACTCATGTTTTTTATTCAATATAGTTCCCATTGAGTTCAATACACTTGTCCCAACGATCTTTCAACATTTCGATGCCTTTCGAATAATGATTTTTGTCAAGTGACCAAAAATAGGCATCAGTTTCCCATTCGACATCTTCGTTCGAGTAAAATGTCTTACCGGCAAGCAATTTTTTCAAGTTTGAGAAGAGGTATTAATCACTCGGAGCCAAATCTGGTGAATACGGTGGATGTGGCAGCAATTCTCAACCAAATTCATTGAATTTTTCGATTGTAACGGCGACTTTGTGTGCTGGTGCATTGTCTTGGTGAAACAGAATTTTTTTTCTATGCCAAATGAGGTCGTTTTTTCTTGATTTTGTCATTCAAACGGTCAAGTAAGGCCATATAATATTCTTTGTTGACTGTGTCACCCTTCTCAAGTTAATCTATCATAATTATTCCGTGCGCATCCCAATAAATACTGGCCCAAACCTTTCCGGCCCATTGACTTTGTTTCACTCCTTTTTGACGCTTTCCGCCATGTTCTACCCACACAGCAGACTGCCGATTTGATTCTGGTGTATAGTGATGGATCCAAATCTCATCCATTGTGATGTATCGACGCATGAATTCCTTTGGATTACGGTTATACAGTGTCAAATACCGCTGAGAATGATTAACACGATTTTCTTTTTTTTGGATATCAAGAAAATGCGGCACCCATTTTATGTTTAGCTTTTTCATATGTAAATGTTCATACATAATCGTAAGGATCGATCCAGTTGATATGCCTACAGTCTCAGCAATCTCAAGTACTTTCACTCGATTATCTTCCAATACGATTTGGCGCACTTGTCGAATGATTTCTGGAATGATTGCCTCTTTTGGTCGACCAGAACGTTCTGTTCAGCATCACTTGTTGATGTACGACCATGATGAAATTCAGCAAACCAAAACTTGAATACGGTGGTTTAGATTCCCCGTAATGTTTTTTGAACCAATCGTCTGCTTCAACGGTATTCTTTCCCATCAAAAAAACAGTGCTTAATCAAAACTCTGAATTCGGCTTTTTCCATTTTTTTTTTTCAAATCACAAAAGTTTCTTCTGACTAACGCCGATAACTTGATTACTAATTGACGAAATGCGCTTAAATTTTGACAGGTGACTGGAAATGGAATGTATTTGTCATAAATGAAAGGATTTCTTTATTAGTTAGACATCTAGTTGTCAGGCCAAAGACTTTTTGAACGATCTAGTAAATTAACGAGAAATTACAAAACTGTTTCATTCCAACTAGCACATTCATTTAGCTTGAAATAATTATTTTCACAGATTCAAGCTCTGAATTCTACAGAAATTTACATAAAAAAAAAAAAAAAACAAAACAAAAAATTCTCATAAAAAAATTTAACACATTTGCTATTCTAATTTTGTTTCATTATTATTTATTTCATTTAAATAGTTTTATTCCTTTAATATAATCATCATAATAATAATTAATAGTTTTTGTTTTTATGGTTAATAGATTTGAGTAGTAGTTTTGTTTTTCATCTCTTCTAATTTTCATTTGCTCATAAATTCGAATGTATTTCTTATTTGCTTTTTCATTTCATTTGATTTGAATTATTCAATGTGATTAAAACATTTGCATCCAATCATTATAACTTAAATAATCTAAGTATAAAATCAAGTATTTGGAATGAACAAAAGCAGTCAATTTGAACATATCCAGAACATAACATCATTTTAGACTTTGTATACATGCCTTTTCTACTTTCTTATTTTATCATTCCAATTTGATGGATTTTCAAATATTTTACTTTTTATTCTTGATTCGAAATAATTAATATGATATTTATCATTCCAATGCCTACACAAACGTATATTTTATATACATAAAAATAATTTTGATTAATTTTTCATTATTATTCATTTTTTGTTTTTTTTTTTTCTTCTTTTGCTTTTTGTCTAACATCTTAGAAATTAATAGTTGCCCAATGAACATAACATTTAAAAAATAAAACGAAAATTTTTGATAAAAATATGGAATATATAATTCTTTTTTTTTGAAATATATTTGAATCCATTTGAAACATTATATTAATAAATAGATTTTTTTTTTTTTTGTTGTCACACCCAAAGTATTCTACCATTCTAACAATGTTCCTGTCACATTCTTCGGTCTCATCTTCCAAAAGATGTCATTCCAATGAAGAACATTGATTTTTTTCATGTCTGTGGTCACATTAATCCAATTATAAAATTGGTTTTCGTAATCCAACAAAAAAAAAAGTTATTAAATTGCAGGGAATTTTTCATATTATGGGAAAAATCCCCTTTAAAAATGTCTCTCAAAATGTGTTGCTTCGTGCAAACTGATAAGACCTAGGATAATATTTAAAAAGAAGACTTAGCCAATTAACATAAAAAACATCATTTAATGATGCTTGAAATTTCAGTGTTTTTTTTTTTTTTTTTTTTTTTTTCTTAGCAAAAATTCATGATTTCCCATTGTTTTTTTCATTCAACCGCTGCATTCGTATAATAGACAGAAAAACACGGTAATCTAATTAAAAGATTCTATCGTGAACAATTTTTTTTTTTTCTAAAAGAGAACAGGAAACAGGTGTTTGGATTTATAAAATTTGCCAATTTTTGGCGAATCCAAATGTATGAACCAAATTATTTACGAATTAATTTGCTTTTTTTTTCTTTTTCTCTTGAACAATTTTTTTTTCCTCAGTAGTATAAATTGCGTAAATGCATTTAATTCATCTATGGTATAGAATAAATTTTAAATGTATTTTTTTTTTTTTTTTTTTTTTTTTTGTTATTTTCAAAAATGTTTTGTTTTTTTAACATTCAGCTATATAGATAGATATCCAGTACTGGGTTAGTTGTGCGTTTTGCACTACAAATATTTATGACCATTGTTTGTCAATTTAGTTTGGATAACATGGCCATTTGTGTTTTCCAAACAGAAAAAAAGAAGTTTCTCAAGTTTGTTGTACGATTAGGCTTTTTAAGCTTCTTAAACATGCACACATTTAAAGCCACTATAGTAAATAATTTTTTTTTTTTTTTTCAATTTGCTTTTGGCCAATCTAATCAAAGATTATTGAGCATTAGGTCATTTTTAGGTTGTTCTGGTTTTTTCTTCAAAAATTACCTTGGCGTGATTTCACTTGGTCATCCCAACGAAATACATTGATAACACTTTTACAGTTCATTGCCAATGAATCATTGGTCTTGGTTATCAAGTCGCATATCGATAATAATCAATGCGCCAATATTTTCCCAATCTCTTCCACATTCTACAGATTAATTCTATATATTCTATTTATTTATTTATTTTTTTTTTTTCGTTTTTTGTTTATCTCAGTACAAACTTCTATTTAGCGAGCAATCACATATGACATTCAATTCTGATTGTATGTAAACCAGTTGGTCATTGGTTGAAAAGTTTCTTTAATAAAAGAAAATTCAACAATTACCTACAAAGATCCAAATGTATATGATTGCTTTATGAGCTCACACACAAAACGAAAAATTATGGTGATGTGAATATGTGTAAAAGAATTTTTTTTTTTTTTTAGAATTTGTGTTGGATGTCAATGTAAAATATTTATACTATTGAAGGAATATTATATTGAGCAATTGGTTGTTATATTTAGTCATTTGGCTGTACGAATTCAATTTGACGTCAATCATATCTATTGCTAAGCTGACTAATTCAGTTTAATTGATTAGCCTCAATTTTGTTGTTTTTTTTTCAATTTTCGATTTATCTGAAAGATAACAAACCTCTCAGTCGTCAAGTCAAAATTTATTTCACTTTCATTTTATTTTATTTTTCTTCTTCTTCTTCTTTTGATCATGTTACAAAATAGTTGCTATTTGATTTCTTTCTATTTATTTTTAATATTTTGCAATACCAAGTGTTTTATTTTGGTTTAGTAGTAATCTATTTTGCACAGAATCACTACAACAAACATTTATTTTCAATGGGAAGAGAGGCAATAAAGTTGGTTACATTTTTTTTTCTCTCTCCTTTTGGTATGATTTCATTGGTGGACAATTTGCTTGGTTTTAATTTGTTGCTTTGAAAAGCTACAAAACATTTAAAAATACCCTGCGCATATATGTCTTGTTAATATTACCAATGTAGGCTATGTATTGCCAACATGTTTTTTTTACACGCAATTTGACTCAATGTATAATGGCTATGGTATTTTAGAAACACAAAGTGCTTTGAGACAAATACTTACGTTTAAACATCAATGATAGTACATCGTACATACTGCAAATTGATACCACTTATCGTTTAAAATATTCTGTATACAATTTCTCATCTGTGTGATTAGAATTTTTTTTTTTTTTTTTTTTTTTATAAATGTTGGGTTTGGTTTCCATTTCGGTGTGCGTATATAAGCTTCAAATTGTATTTTGTTAGGTTTTTTCTCATTTCTTATATTGTGAGCTAGTTATTTTACTTTTTTCTTGTTCATGCTCATGTGACACAAAATTGTTTGTATGAAAATGTGATCAGATCCTATATTTGTGCTATTTAATTTTAATTTTAAGTTGCAATAACATATGCCATCTGTTTTTTAATATCAAGGTTTTCTGCATTCAAAAAAAAGGAATTTTTTTTTTTTAAAAAACAAAAAAAAAAATTGAAATAAAAAAGAAAGAAAATTTATAAAGAAAAATGTTCTTTATGATTGGGGTCATTTAATATGTTGACTTTTTCATTTGGTTTTTGTTAGTACCATTAAATTTAATGAAAAACTTTCATAATATGTCTTGTTTACTTTAAGTTATGTTAGATAAATATAGGTAATTCAATTCATTTAATACATTTTTGAAACAATCAAAATATTTCTTTTTACGTTGCTACATTTCGTAATTGCTTTCGCACTTTCAAATGTTTTTCTTTAAATCTATTTTGAGTGCAAATTTGGCGCTGCTTCAATATAATTTAAACCATTTTCACTTCATTCCATTTTCGATCTATCAATTCAACAATCATACAAATACAGAAAAGGAAATAAAGAAACCTAAAATTAATAAATTAACTAACATTTAATGATAATGAAAATGATACAAAATAATGGTAAACTAAATTATTGACAATACAATATAAATTTATACAAAATACAATAATCAAAGTACCAAACAAAGTATGGAAGCCGGAGAAAAAAAAAAAGAAAAAAGAAAAACAAAAGCAAAAACTTATGAATGAAATTAAAAAGCCGGATAACTTTACAGGAAAGTGCTCTCGTATTCTCAGGATGATGTGCTTATTGTTTTATTATTGGTATTATTATGTGATAAACGTCCTTCCATTGCGGGACTACTTTGTGTTGAGCTGTCTTCAGAGCTCACCGATCCAATAATATTTGGTTGATGTGTTGGACTTTGTGACGGTGTTGAATTCGTACTTTTTGCTTTACGAAACCAATTTCCAATACGTTTTCGTCCCAGCGAATTTGATTGATAATCGAAACTCATTTGGCTATGCTCTTTGCCCATTTTACGTGATTTCTTTGGAAGTGTATCAGATTTTTTAAATTTCTCATGCTTTGGTGATGATGGATTTTGATTTCGTTTATCATTTGCCATTTCATTTAAATTTTCTACATCAATGCCACGCTCACTAATATGCAATGAATTATCATCGGGACTACTACCGATTGGACTATCACTGCATACATAATCATTATTTGGTTGAAATTCACGATCAAACATTTCATCATCAATGCCAGCTATTTCCGATACAAATAAACTTTGACCACAAAATTGCCGTTCAGCTGATAATGTATTTAAAAATCGTAATTTACTGCTACTACTGCGAAAACAAAAATCCAACCATTTTTTTCGCGTTTCACAAAATATTCGCAATGCATTTTTTAATGTTAAACCAAACATTCGACCATCCGGTAAATTAAGTATACGGCAACTATCTAAGAATATTCGACCTTTATAAATATAATTGGTACGTTTGAGTAAATCTTTTTTACAATAAATCAATTGACGATCAAACAAAAACAATGTATATGTATTATTCCAAATGTTTGGAGTCATTCGTATGGCGTCAATTTGCAAAAATAATCGTGTGCTGTGAACACTAATTGGTGGACCATCATAGCTGTCAAATCGGGCTTGAATACGTGATAAATACTCACTATGCCGTTTGCCTAAAAGAGTTGAATAGAAAGAATATGGAATAGATTAGTCAACTTGTGTCTTTTTTTTTTGCCTTAACAATTGATTTGGTGATTACAAAATTGATTTTTAAACTAGAAATAGTTTGAAAGAAATTACCTTCGTTAACCATTTCCGTGACACGTTTCATAGCTGTCAATGCTTGTTCGAATGTTTCTTTCGTATCAAGTGTATCAATGTCCACAGGATGATGTTCACCATTATCCACATGCAGTCGTATTAGCTCTTGTTTCGATAACGATTGTTTGACTAGTTCACTCAAGTGCAATGGATAACGACAAATGCGTTGAATTGGCGCCAGCAAATGTGCAGATAATGGCAATTCCGGTAAATTTTGTTGCGTACGGCAACTATAACAATAACAAACAATGGAATGAATGAATGAATGAATGAATAGAATGGAACCGAAAACAAAATGTTGAATAAATTGTAATGCACACTTGAATTTATTTAAATTGTTACGTAAATTGGTGGCATTTACTGCAGCAGACATTTAGTACCAAACATACCTTTCGAGAAGAGCCATAGCATCCGAGTTCCCTGTATAGGTTTCTAATTCCATCAGTGCACGTGGATAGGAATTACAATAAGTTGAATATACCATAAAATCCGATTGCTGCTCGACAAAACAAAAAATCACTTTATTATTTTCATATGAAAATTGCATTTTCGCTCATTTTTCTCGCTTCTCTTTATTGCATCTCTTTCTGCCACCCCCCCCCCCCCCCCTCTCTCGCTCTTCATCTGTTTTATGCATTTCATTGTTTGTATACACTAAATGAATTGGAATCGATTGCAAGCAAACAATACGCTATGAAACTTTTTAAATGGACGCTTAAAATAATTGCATTTGCCATTTTATATTTATACAATATTTCAAGTGAAATTGAACACATACACAATCAATAAACTGCATATTAAAGCCAGAATGAACGAGCAGAAAAGAAGAAAAAAATAATAAAAAAACCAAAAAAAAAAAAAAAAAATAACAAAAACTTACAAATTCCAAAAATGTCTCAGCGATTTTATTGTGCTCAATGCCGTAGCGTAAACCATCGAGAAACTTTTGCTGAAAGCGAAAAATCTTTTCGATATTTGAAAAAATGAGAATTAAACTTTCGGTTGGAAAAATGTTTGAATGTTGTCGAAGCTCTTTCAGATATCTGTGCAAACGAATAGAAGAAACAATTTGATTGTTATAAATGTGATTTGGTTTATTGAACTTTTCAAAAGTGTGTTTCAATTTTTATTTAATTTTTTTGTTTTGTTTTGCTTTGTTTTGTTTTTTTTTTTTTTCATTTTCGTTTTCTTTTCGATTTCATCGTGAGATTTCAACGATATTTTCCACACCATCTAATATAATCTTGTTGCAAACATACATACCCGATACACAGTGATGACAGCAATTTCACATAGTTTTCCTCAGTTTCGAGCAGCTCACGAATGAAATTCTCCTTCATTGCCTCATTGGTTAGTTGACTGGATTGTATTGTGTCATTTTTTTGGTGTGTTGTTGGTTTTGATAAAACTGGCGAAATTGATTTTTGAACGTAGTCGATATCACAGTTATTTAGATCTGTTGTTAATTGAATGCTCGCTTGTTGAATGTTTGCATTTTTATTTGGCCGTGGAAATGGTTCGATAACCTATCATGTAATTGATACAATTGAAAATACGCATTAAATTTCTGAATTTGAACATTAAGAGAATAATGGAAAAGAAAAAATTGCGTTGAAAATCAACAATCGTTTAAACGATTCTATTTGAATTTTAACTTACTTTAACAAAATCTTTTGGAAACCATCCTTGACGCGGTTCATTTTGTGGTGCACACAAAATTGCATCATGTTTAATACGTCCCCACCACCATGGTCCCGATTCCATGCGAATTACCTCAACAAGTGCACCACGTTCTAGGCTTAACTCTTCAACACCAACCGCTTTAAATGTATGCAACACTTCAGCATACACAATTTGATGTTGTTCGATACCATTTTCCATGGCAACTGTTTCACTGTCAGTATCACTATCATCGGCATCTGGTTATTTTCAAAATGTCAATGAACATTTTTATGTTTATTACCATTTAGTGTAACGCATCAATGGATTTTGAAAAAAATAAATTTTGTAACTTGAAAATAGCGTATTTTTCATTTCTGTTTCTAATTTTTCTTCTTCTTCTTCTTTTTCTTTCTTCAATTAGACACGCTTTGATGCACCACATGTATACATGTGGAGGCTTGAAAAAGCAATGTAAAAGTATAAGAAGAGAGAAAAGAAAAACTTTTAATCGGGAGCATTGCATATGAGAAATGCTCGCTCAACAAGAAAAATAACAGCAATGACAAATACTAAACAAACACACACACACACACACACACACACACACACACACACACACACACACACACACACACACACACACACTACATTACTTACATGGAGCGATTTGGTTTAAACCGTATGGTTGGCTGAGTGAACGACCAGGAATTGGTGTTAAGTATAGTTTGTCGGAACAATCGTTTCGCTTCATAAGTCGTGTTTTTGCCGATAATGGCATTGCATTTGATGCAACTTTTGCTGAATTTGCTCGTCGGACACGTACATTAAATGATGGTGATGCATCTAAACTATCAGTCACATCATGTGAAATATTTTCATCATTTTCCAATTCAACTTGTATACCAGAATCACCGCTATTGCATTTATCACGACGATGATGTTTTGTTTTGCGACGTTCTTTGCTGGTTCGCCAAATTAATGGACCAAAACGATATTTAATTATATCGGCATTATCAAATTGTTGTTGATTTGTTGCATTAACCATTGAATGTGTATTATTACTATTTATCGAACCAATTGATGAATTATTTGAAACGGGATTTGAACTATTCAATGGTCCAATTATTGTACCATTTGTTATCGATGATTTACCCTTTAAATTTGAAAATGTTTTTCGAAATTTTTGTAAAACACTAGTCGTTGTCGTTGTTGGTGCTTGTATTGTTGTATTGATTGCTGGTGGATGCGTTTCAATGGTTTGAACGTTTTCGTCGCGTCGCGGTTTCTTTGAACATTTTATCATATCCATTGGATTCTCACATATCGATGGACTTGAAACAGCTCTCATTTGTTGGGACTAGAAAATGTATACAAAAAAAAAAAAAGAAGAGAATAAACATTTATTCAATATATTGAAATGAAGATGTGTAAAAAAAAAACGAGGAAAAAAACACAAATTTTATCACTTATTTATAGACAAATGAGTGCTGGAAGATTTTCTATGAGATTAGCAAAAAAAAATTTCACATAAATTAATAAATTAGTAAGGAAATAATCTGATTAATAAAAGACAAAATGTCTGATTACACAATTCAAATTGGAAGCAACAATAATATAATCATAAATCGATATTTATTGCTATTCTTATTGAAAAACTCAGTTTGAAAAGTTATCAAATCATTTATTAAGTGTATAATTGATACACAGCCTATCAACAAAAATTCCTTGGCGAGTTTATTACATACGAAAAAAAAAAAAAAAAAAAATGAATTCGAATAGAGAGAAATAAAATGACAAATAACATTGTCCAGTATTTTGCGAGATAGTTATGACGCGCACACATCACATACAATGAGCGCACATTATAAAAATGTTGATTATTTCTCCGTCAACACAATTTATTATGTGATATTCTCAATGATTATCTACCTGTACAATGTACTTTCCCTTCATAGCTCAATCAACACCACCAGAGAAAATGTAAAAAGTCCCCAATGAATTGAATATATTTTTGTTTTCTTCCCGTTTTTTCACGTTCCTTAGTTTTCTTCACTTTAATGTAAATTTAAACAGCGACCAAAAAAAAGTGAAGAAAAAAATAAATTTATTGTTAACCGTTGTGCGGTTCGCCCGCTTCACAACGCCAATCTCGTTTGGTCCCCAGTAAAATGGTGTAAAACTCTTTTGGCCCCCACTTAATGAAAGTATGAAGCACAGACACACAAACACACACACAGTATGGTTTGTGGTGGTTCGTTACCGTTTCTTATCAATAAATTTGCAACGGTGCAAAGAACTTCTGGTATATTATTATAAGTCTTTTTATTGAATACATCGCGTGCAATGATCAGCAAATCAAGCAAACACCGTTTAATAATCGAATAAAATATGAACGAAACCGAAGAGAAACAAAAAAAAAACGATTTGTATAGCGAAATAGATATGTATGTATTTGTGTGATTCAAATTGTGTGCTCTTTACGCTTGCTTCATCCAAAAAAAAAAAAAAAAAAAAAAAAAAAACGTTTTTTCCTCCTTCTTTTTCCTTAAGTCAAATTTCCTTTTGTTTTTCTTCAAATTCAGCGCGAATGAATGTGCACAAACAGCAGAAATTAATAACGATTTTGTGGGAAACACTTTTTGAATTTGATTTATTGAAACAAGAAAATGAAACCAAAAATCAGCACAATGAGGAATGAAAAAAAAAAAAAAAAAAAAAAAAAAACACATGAACACACTTCGAGTAGAGTTGGAAACAGGTGAGCACAATGTGATTTGGCGAAAAAAAAATGCCGCACAAATGAAAAATTTCTTATTCACTTGATACGATTTTACGGTAGCGGCATGCAATTTGCTACTGTTGATATATCATCATCGAATTGGCTTATTTTGCTACAAAAACTGAAATAAACCTGAGCTATGTGCTGATATGTGCTGATAAAATTGAATACCATTCAATAAACCCCCAAAACGAACGCATCAATTCGACATACGCGACTAACTTTGTGTGTGTATGGAAGCCGATTTGGTATTAAACACAAATCAAATTCATATTTACTTGGCAAATCGTTTTTTTTTTTTTTCATTTTTCTTCAGTTTGCTCTTTTCTTCTTTACCTTCTTGAATTCAAACATTTTTTTAAAGTATCGCATATACTATTTCCATTCCTTTCTAGCAACATACTAGAAACGTATTATAAGCTGGCAATGAATTGTGAATTGCTCAATATATATAAACATTGAATTGGCTTGGATTGTCTTGCGGTTGTACACAATTATTAAGAAAATATATATATATATTTCTTCGAATACACTGCATACCAACATTGTTTTACGTTGATTTGTTATCATTGGCAAAAAAAAAAATTGCGCTTCTGTTGTTCGGGTCAAAATTCCGATGTCTCATCAAGATTCTTGGCTTCCACCAATCATTGATGTTTTTGCAATAGATTTCGAACCATTGAATCGCCTTGATCGATTCATTTGCAATTTCAGTAAACAGTTTGAATGAAAACAAGTCATTATACATATATATATATATATATGTATATATTGTTCAAGGTGTGCAACAAAGACAGGAAATACGATTGTGAATACACACTTTAATATATAGTAAGGTGACAGTTAGCTATTTAGTTATCAATAAAATATAGAAAAATGAAGACGACAACAACAACAACAACAGCAAAATATTATGATAAGATACTCATATTTGTGTACACTGAATGGAGGAAACAGCTGAAGGGAAGGAGTAAAAACGATAGCTTGAATAAAAAAGAAAAAAAAAAAAACGATAGTGAATGCGGGAGGAAAGGTGAATAGGAAAGAGTGTGACAGAAGGATTGACAGAAAATGTGAGAACGTGTAAGAAAAGTGAAGAGAATAACAAACACGATATAAACAATTAATAGGAAATACACTGAGGGTAAAATTACGCTTAGATTGTACGTAAAAATCGAACGTGATCGATAATGACAATATTTATTATTACAAATACTCTGAACTTTATTTTGTTCTAAGGTCAAACGAATAAGTGAATCGAAAAATAACTTCAATAAAAACTTAAAACGCACATGACCATGTTCTTTTTCATAATTTTACACAATAAACCTGTCTCTCTCATGCTGTGTCCAATAATATTTATTGATTTCGATGAATTGTCATTGTCGGACAATGTTCTGACCATATAAAATCAATGCCGATACACAATAAACAAAAAACAATGGAAAATTTTAAATTCGGTGTTTTTTATTTTCTCTCTTTTGAGAGAACAAAAAGAAATTTTCATTTGTTTTTTATTCTTATCGTGTTAGTGTGTTGCCTGTTTGAATCCACGCGCCTATTTTAATACCATGGGTGGTCGATGATCTGATTCATATAAAAACGCTTTTTTCCCACTCTCTATTCTTCTTTCTTCTATTTCTCTATGTTTCTTTCCTTTCCTTTTCCTTTTTCTCTATCGATTTCTCTCCTTCTCACCATCTCCATTTCTACCTTTCTATCGCTTTCTTTCTCTCTCTCTCTCTCTCTCTCTCTCTCTCTCTCTCTCTCTCTCTCTCCTCCTTTCTTTCTCTCTCTCCCTCTCTCTCTCTCCCTCTTTCTCTCTCTCTCTCTCTCCCTCTTTCTCTCTATCTACGTCTGTCTTCACATTTATATTTTTTTTGCACACCATGTTTTCTCAAAAATCAATGTCTTAAATGTATAGCAAAAATTCCCGAAAAAAAACAAATAATAAAAGAAAAATGCAAAACATTCAATCGATTGTAAGTGTTTGTTTTATTATAAAGAATCTTCATCTAGCCAACGATATAAAATAAGTAATGTGACTAAATTCCAATTTCATTCAATCGTTTTAAAGCCATCATCACTAATTTATCAGTTTTGTTGATATCGATTTATTGGATTGAATCTATTGGCGTCAGCGGTGTGATCTGACGTATTTTTCGACATTTAAAAGTTTCGTTTACCCAATTTATAGGCAGTTCAATCAGAATAATTTGAAATGGAATTTTTATTGATTCCTCATCAGGATAAAATGGACATTTAAAGCATTTTTTTTTCTCAAGGAAAATTTTTCTTGATTTCATTTTGTTTGAGTTTCGTATTGTTGGTTTATGTTGTTATTATGATGATGATAATGACAATGATGCTTTTGTATTATTGAAGCAAGAGCATTGCAACTAAAAACTGTTTACACATACGGATATATATATATACATTGAGCCATTAAGAGCCATTATTTTACGATGCAAAGTGTATTCATTTTCCGCTTTTTCCGAAGACTTTTAATTAACACAAAATCCACATCATCGTTTATTATTATTTTGTATTTGATGCGGCAACATCTTAAAAACTTCTCATTAATATGGGTTTTCTAATTAAAATATCATTTTAATTATTGTATCGTTTTTCAAAGATGGAATTTCAATTCAAGACAATTCTGTGCATTGGGCACGTCACACAAAATCCATTTCAATACTTAATAAATGCCATCCCAATTCACTTAATTTTATTGCATTTATTATGATAAAAGGATAACGAAACGATTTTATCGCGTAAATAGATAAGATGAAATGGTTCGCTGCGCTTTTTTTTCTTCTTCTTCTTCTTCCTCTTTCGACTTTTGACCAGATGTTTTCCTTTTTTTTTTTTGCTTTTTTCAATTGGCTTTTATGATAAATTATATTCATAATTCGATTATAAAAATTCAATTTTATGATCGACTACAAAATGTCTGTCGATGAAAACTTTTTCAAAATATATCATCCAATATAATTTACATGGCATTTTTGTGTTTAGATTAGATTTGTTTTCGAAGAATTAGAAATGTGTCAGAGGAAGTGTTTTGACACAGTAAAACAATTGATAACAAAACAATGTTCAATGTTTACAATGAATGGTTTACACATTTTTATTGTATTTATTTATATAAAGATAGATAGATAGGAAAAAAGGGATGACTTTTTGCCATTTGCTTACTTTATTTATCTCTATCTATCATACTGTCATTTGTGCGTTTTGGCAAATGCCAAAGTTTTATTATTGTTTTGTTTTATTTTTTTTTTTTTTTCTATCTCTTTGGTGGTAGTGATGATGACAACATATCTTTGAAATGATTTCCAACAAACGGAAATACAAAATTAATAAACATGTTTTGTATGCATATTGTGTATCTTGCGAATGGAATTAAAGCCAAAATGATGAAGCTATGTAAATCTTAAGCAATTATAAAATACTTCTGACCAACCGACCGAATGAAAGGTTCTTTTTAGTTGATAACATTCTATGTAATAAACAGAAATTGTTGAATGAATTGTTCTACTTCTTCGTTGAACTGTTTTATCTTTGTCTCTATTTACATAATCAATAAAGTATCCAAAATGAACATTTGAGATTGAATTTCAGTAACTGGTTAACAACATTTGAAAATATTTTTCAAAATTCTTTTGAATATTAGTGTACTGTCAGTGAAGTTGAGTTTGACTAAACATAGAATTCTCATTCTATGCGCGCGTTTTAAATGAAAATGGTTTTGATGTCTGCAGGAGTGTCATTATTTTTTCGATTTAAATCAACAAGGATGAAACATTATTATAAATATGACCAAAGGCGTTTCTGTTTTGCTTGTTCTCTTGTTGTCCGTTTGATCGTATCATCAAAAGAAAAAAAGAAAAAAAAAATAATAAAAACACCATAGCAAACTCCATTTCAACTCAAATAGAAACAATTACTATGACACAACAATGTCATAATAGACATTTAATAAATGTTTGTCGAGTAATAGATTCGAATGACGATGGCAGGAAGAGAAAAATTATTATTTGTCCAATGTGAGAAAAATGAGGGGATCCAAAATTTGGATTCCAAATACTTCATAAAAATGATTTTTCTTCATCAGAGGAAGAAATAGATGAAGAGAATGAAATAAAGGAAATGAAAGAAGAAGAAAAGAAAAAATTGCCAGAAGAAAAAAAAAGAAGAAGAAGATGATGATGATGATGATGATGATGATGATAATGATGAAGGAGAAGGAAAAGAATCCAATAACATCTAAATAATTCTATAAATAGAATGTCATTTGTGATTTGATCTTATTGCGTATAGCATTTTGTTCAGACATTTCAGATGAGTGGGTGATACACGCATTAATATATTGTATTTGTTTATTTAAATTGTTATATGCGATAACGGTTTACAATTTCATGTGAATATTTTCTAACATACATTTCTCTGGGGTAACATTGAAATGTAACGATCATTGCCAATGCCATTGAACTTTAAAGTTTTATAAACGATGAACTGTCGAAACAAAATAGATATATGAAGATGCACACATCATCACAAAAACAAGAAACGTAATCTCGTTCCATTACATTCACGTCTTTAAATGTTGAGGCAAAGAAGAAGCAAACGAAAACACAAAACACTAACTTTTCTCTCATTACAAAGTCAATGCAGCACAAATGTTCAAAAAAGAAAAAAAAAAACTAAAACGATAAAAATGATGATGCATTTATGCTTGCACAACACATCAACATCACATCGTTCGAATGAAAAACAGAAGAAAAAATTAAGCAAGAGGGGGAGAGATTGAGAGAGAGATAGAGAGAAAGAGCAAGAGAAGAGACATGAGAATGTAGAAAAAAAAAAGACAATGTCGAACAACGAACAAATGAATTTTATTCCAGGAATTTATCATCACAATTTATTTTTGGCTACAGAAATAGATATAATTATAGTTCTGTCAGTTAAAAACTCGAAAGAGAGCAAAATTAAATGGAAAGACGTGAATTTAGTCTCGATCGAGAGAAGGGAAAGAGAAGAAAAAAAAATGGATGCATCCATTATTTATGTGTTAATATCAGTGTATGCAGTTTGAGTTACAATAAAAGAATCATTTAGTATTTATATAGAAAAATGTTTTCTGCTTTCATTCGAAATAAACAAAAGCAAAAATGAATTTTCGAATGTGTCCAGAGATGGTAAAATTATAATGATTGATTCATTTCGGTTGATTCCATGGTTTTTATTGGTCTCATGCTACCGTACAATAGAGCATAAATGTTGGTTACAACTGAATTGTTTGTTGGAATTTAACAAGAAAACCACTTTGTGTGATTTTTGTACTGAATAATAACATTTGAATCAGCAATCAATTGTATTGAATGGCCATTTTGTACAGAATAATTCAAGTGAGAAATATTGTTATTGCACTTTTTTTTTTTTTTTTTTTTTCTTTCTTTCAAGTGATGAACGATGCCATATGGGCATAAACAAGGTATTTGCACAAAGATCACTTGAAAAGGTCAATTGATTTAGTCTACTGAATTTAAATCAAAAAAATATCAATTCGTTCAATTTAAATCGATAAATTGACCATACACACCATATGCAGAAGTAGAATTTATTCAAGAAATTGACATAAATACAATATCAAAGTGTTTTGTTTTTACACAAAATGATGTATTATGAGAAACATATATGATGATTTTCTAGAAATATCGTTGCGATAGAAAGTTATTTTGAATTGACATCTTATCAGAAAGTAGATTGTTATCGTAATAATGAGACTATATACATGAAAATCGTTTATTGCTAAATTGTGGCAAATTCACCTTAATCAAATCAATACACATTACAAAACCATAACTGTTTATGAATTATACTCACCAAATGCGGGAGAAGTACACGATTTTCATTACCGGTCGTACAACTGTAAAAGAAAAATTACAATCATTAGTAATTAATTGTGAATTTCATTAAAACTGTTGAGATAAATGGAAAATTATGATAAGTGACGTAATATTAAATAATGTAATGTGTGTGCACAATGTGCACAGCCTATCACTACTGTTAAGCGTAAATAATTATTTACAAACAATTGAATCATTACTTGTATCGCATCTTAATATGCATAAATTATTACAAAATATGCTACACCAATTCGATTCCAGATCAAATCAGTTAAATACATATTTAAACACTAAAAACATAATAAATGTTTTTTTCATTGAATTAATGTTATACAAATAATTTATATGGATGCCAACATATTCCCACATAATAAAATTTTTGGTTATTGGAAATGTTTGCATTTTTACCGTGCGCGCGTGTGCGCTCACGCACATGATGACCAATATGTTTGTGTGCATTTATGTTTATACGAATGTAGTTTGGATAAGGGCATACATGATTATATAAATTGTGAAATGACTTCCATTAATGCCCATTTTTGTTTTTTCACTTGGGCATTTATTCGATGACATTTTAACGCCACTACTATTACATATAATGTCAATGTGAATAATTGACACACATCACGACTGGATGCTTTCAAAGAGAAAAGTTAATCGAAGTTTTCGTAAAACCAACACACAAATTCACACTGTAAATGTTCTTTTTATACTTATCACATGTGTGGAGTGGATTTTCATCAGAGATAGAAATGCTGATGGAGATAGAGATAGAGAAAGTTTCTCTCTCTCTCTCTCTCGCTCGATCGTTCGAATGAGAGTAAAATAAAGGGAAATTAAAAAGAACAGAGCGTACAAAATCGGAACCACTGATATACATTCGTTAGATTTATCGCTTGGATGACAAGAAATTGCCACACATTTGAAGTGGCAACAAGGGGAGATGTAAAAAAAAAAAAATCGTACCATCTGCTTTGACATGCAAACATCCATAGCACATTGCGTTCCTTATACAGCATCATCATTTTTCCTTTGACGTAATTCAATACTTTTCGTGCCATTTGAGTTTCTATTTGTTTAAAAACAACATTTGTTGTTATTGCTGCTGCTGCTATTTTTGCTTTTCATTTGATTTCCTCTTATACAGGAATCGGCTGACTCTATTGCTAAGTTTGCCAATCAAATGAATATGCTCATTTTCATCATTGACTGTTCATCAGCTGGACCAAATATTAGAGCATCAATTTGTGTGTAATTCGATGTGCGGCCCACATGCACATATCCGTTGTAAAAAAAAAAAAAAGTTATCAAGAAAATTGACCGACAAATGGAAAGGTCCAATTTGTTTGATCAAATTGGTGAAAAAATTCGATTCGATGAATTTATGTATTCGGAAGTACTCGAATGTTAAATATTATACAAGAAAAAAAAGTCAGAGAGAGAGAGAGAGAGAGAGAGAGAGAGAGAGAGAGAGAGAGAGAGAGAAAAGAAAAAAACAAACAACAATAACATGAATTTCGGACAGATTTTGAAATGAAATTGGTCAAAAGGAAGCATTTCTCTCGGTTCAATCAAATTGAAAATAGTAAATGTGAAATCATATTGAATTGACGCTACTCGCTCAAACATACGCACTAATACATCGAGGAAATATGTGCACAGACACTATTAATTATTAAAATGCAAAAAAAAGCGAATGCAATGAAACTCAATGAAGTTGATCGCCGTCTGAGTGGTGCTTGTCAATGTGAAACAACCCTCGCCATACTTCCGTTGGTAAATATTAAAACATTGCTCAGCATGAATAAACTCGAGAAAGAAGCAACGATTTTGAAAGCAAAAAATAACAAAAAAAAAAAAAAAAAAAAAATTGATGATGCACAACAGCAAACAAAGTACAGTTTTATCTGCTGCAATTCAAACACATCACGTGCATTTATTTCTATTCACTCAAGACAATGTTCGTTTGATTCATGCGCTAGTGATCGCGCGCGCTCGCAAACACACATACAATCTATGTGAAATACAGTGTTGCAGCTGATGAAGGGAATCATGAAATGTGTGTGTGTGTGTGTGTGTGTATGTGTATGTTGCCACATATGCCAGCAAATATGGTAACTGATGCTTATTTTTAGTTTGGTAATATTTATTAAACAACAAACAAGACACCCGATTACAACGCTAACACATTTCACATCGTCTGCTAGACTTCCAGTAAACATTAACAAAATAAATATGCGTTTGTTAAGATATGCCCGTCGTTCAATGACACCCGCCCATTACACAGTACGGTGCTATATTCGGTGTGTTTGTAAGGCCGCAAATTATTGTGAGTAGCGCAGTTCTCGTCGCATGCAATCAAAGAAAGTATACAATATTATTCACAGTGGAAAGAGCATGGTTTTTCATATATATATATATATACGCAAGCACACTCACAATGCAGTGTTGCATGCTTTCTATCGAAAACTTCCGCCAGTAGAACGCACAATCCAAATTGTGTTGCATATAACACACTCACTCAAAACGCGAATAATAATGCATTAGATGCCATTTGGTCCAATTCAAACAAAATAAAAGCCATTGTTTTTTTCTTTTAAATTTATTTATGGTGCAGACTTAATGGTATCTTCTTAATAAGTGTCTTATGTAAGCAATTTTTAAACGAAAAATTCATTTACATTGAATATTGGTTGGCGTTGGCGGACATTGTTATAAATATTATTTAAAATGTTTTCATAATTTTGTAATATTTTCTCAAGTGCTATCTTCATCGTATTTATTTCTCACGTATGAATTCATTGAACAATTTTCTAAGTGATCATTTTAAATATCACTTGATAATCAAGGCTGATTACATCATTAAATTATTACACATTGGCAATGAATTTACTCATTTCCTCAACAAAGTGCCTGAGAGCTGATATTATTTCAATTTTTTGACGGAATGGCATTTAGAAATCAATAATTTTCAAATCAATCAATCATTTTGGCATTTGGATTTATTCTTAAATGGAATTTCAAAAAAAAGAAGATTTGCTTTCATTATTTGCACAAACTTTACACGTATAAAATAATTCCGCTTGAATATGAGTACATTCATGTCTTAAAGACTCTTTGCACATATTCTAATCTATGGCAAACATAAAGGCAAATCATTACGGTACACATAAGCAATTTTCTTATTTCAGCACACATTGGCGAAAAATGAACTACTTGACATTTCATTACACAATGTTATCAACAGAATGGTTTTATGTAAAAGGAAATACTTTAAAATCCAAGTCATTCCAATCATACAGATCATTAACTCTCGAAGTATGCGGAATTATCCTTCAGAAATAGTCAACATCGAAATTACAGTTTGAATATTTCTTGAAACATTTCGAATAATTGCGTACTATTCATAATTAATAAATTGTTGTTTTTTTTTCATGATTCCATCAAAATTCAATCGAAGAAGTGAACAATGTTCCTTTTACTTTATTTCATAATAATATTTTCGCGAGAAACCTTGTTACGGCAAACATTCAGGTCAGTGCGAATAAAAAAACAAAGCAAATTTTAAACAAAAACAATGAAAAAAAAGCATTGATTATGAAAAATCAAAGCATTTATGCATGTGAATGCACGCATTCAAATTCTCTAATAAAATATTAATGCAAATGAAGCGCATGAAATGCAGATGTTATTCGATGAACAACAAATAAAACAAACTAATCAAAAGTCGATCGAAACAATTCCCAAGCATTTTTTCGTTTTTTTTTCTTTTGCTTTTTTTGCTTTTTTTCTTTTATTCGTTCCTTTTGCAGTCATATCGACTTAAAAAATTGGTTGTTTGTTGATTGTGAATGCCTTTCGATGAGTGGCAACAAATGAACAGAAAGAGAGAGAGAGAGATAGAGACAGAGAAACATAACAAAAACCATGCGCTGCTTTCACATGCCAAATAGAGGAAAATAGAGCAATCGAGTTTTGATTCGCGCGCTCTATGTCAACAACATATTAGATCGGCACATCGTTTTCGTGTCATAATGCATCAAAGAATGGATGTATAATCGGTTTTTATTTGGATATTCACAAATGAATTTGCATATGAAACGAAATGAGAATGGTCATATGCTGTGCATGTAATGCCAATCATAAACATTATTTCAAGCTAATGCATATTGTTGTTCACATTGCTTATTTGTGGCAATAAAACAAATCTAATGCATAGTTTTTCGTTGATTCGGTTTGGTTTTTTTTCATTCACTTTCTTTCTTTGCATCAACATGAGAATGCATTTTTTTTTTTTTTTTTTTAAATAATCATGTTGATACTTAAAAATTTGGAGTGAATGAGTGAGTGATTGAGAGGAAGACAGAAAGAGAAATTAAGTGAGAGAGAGAAAGAGAGAGAGATAGAGAGAGAGAGATAGAGAGAGAAAGATAGAGAGAGAGAGATAGAGAGAGAGAGATAGAGAGAGAGACGGTGGGGAGATGGAAGAGCACTCGTATCCAAAACGATGAATGAGAAAACAACATTTTTACCATTCACTCATTGAGTGGGTATGATTTCAAGTTGATTGCGCATCGGGACTCAATGCAGTCAACAATTCATTCATTTATAATGACGATATATGATAGTAAATGCAATGAATTGATAACACAATAAATTTGTGCTGAGATTCTTTTGCAATGACTGACAAATCCACTTCAATCATAACAAATTCAAGGCAATCACATATTCGTCTGAAGTGTCTGCGTGTGTACTATCAAAGGTAAAGCATATGGTGACAATTCAAATAAGCTTGAATTGGTATCCCTCATGAAAATACAATTTTCACTCTATCTTGTTTTATTTATGTTTTTTTTTTTCTTTCTATTTCTATCTCTTTTTTTCTTCATTGCTTTTCAATTTCTATTCATTCATTCAATGCACATATAAACATTTTTTAAACCTGTTACATTCATCTCGCTTATCGGAATGAAAAAGAAAGATAGAAAGCATAAAAGAAATAGAGAGAAACATGAAAAGGGAAAGAGAGAGAGAGAGAGGGGGAGGGGGGAGACGGAGAATAAAAGAGTGATAGGAAGGTGGAAAGTGAAATAAAAAACATAAGTAGAAAGAGACAGACCTCACTAGACAGAGAACGAAGAAAAGACTGCTAGAAGAAGAATTTCCATCAAAATTGCATTGCGTTTTATATTTGGTGTTGAGATTTTTTTTTTTTTTCATTCATTGCTATCATCATTGGTGCGTTCATTCACACTTCCCAAAAGATGAAATTCGTAATCATAATCATAATCGCAAAGGTAGCAAAATAGAGTGAAAAGCATACAAATATGCTCTTTTTTGATTTTTCATCTTTTCACAGGAAATTCCATGTGCGACATAATTGAATGTATATGCACGGCAGGTATATATTTCTATTACAAATACAATGCTAAACATAGTTGTACAATTCATAGTAAGTTGATGTTGGCAATATCATTTCTATTGAAGTGAGAATCATGCAGAGATCCGAGCACACGCTGTTTACTGTTTCATTCTAAAGTTTCTTCATTTTTATTATTGCTATTTCGTTGAATTTTTCACTATCTCCTCTCTTTCTCTCTATATCTCTCTATCTTTCTCTATCTTCCTCTCTCTCTCTCTCTCTCTCTCTCTCTCTCTCTCTCTCTCTCTCTCTCTCTCTTTTCCATTTGGCACACTGCAGTGCGGTTTTTAATGAGAATCGTGAATTAAATCCTCTCTTGAGAAAAATGATCCGTCATGAATGAAGAACGAATGAAGCATCAATACATGGACCAGGTCATTTGAATGCATCATTAGAAAAATATGGTATTCATGAGAAATTGCGATTTAATACCGTTAGATGTGCGACGGGAATTGTGCTATTTATATGGATTCCATGTATCTATTTCATTATTTAAAGCAGAATTGTGTGTGTGTGTGTGTGTGTGTGTGTGTGTGATAAAGTGAATGAATAAAAGAATGTGTAGGCCTAAGATGAGAAAATTTATCGGTCGTGTCACGGTTCTATTCTCATTAGTGACTGAATTAATAAAGTGTTAAAATATACGATGTGTATTTTATTAATTCAAGTGAATTGTTGTTTTTGCAAATTTGTTAAATTGAATGATTCGGAAAATTATTACTAATGGCATTTAACAAAAACCATCATGGAAATCGTTTTCTCAGAACCGTTTTTTTGAATTCCATTTTTCTCTCATTATTCTCATTTCATTATTCACTGCATGCGTCAATCGTAATGACGAAAATATTAGTTAATAATAGTTGAAAGAGAAAATGAATGATGGAAGATGTTGAAAAAAACGTAATTTGGCTACATGTAATCTGATTCGTCCGGTGTTGCTGATTTGCATTGATGACTGAAATTCAAATCTTTTATACACCCTTTTACGCTCATGCACAAATCAGAAAAAAAAAGAAGTAAAAAAGAAGCAGAAAAAGAAGAATGAGCAATGAGAAATTTTATCTCATCCCTGGTTGGTGTTTTTGTCAATATCACCAAATAACGATGAAATTTCTTTTCTTCTTCGTATGCTTGTTATCCCTTTCTTCGTACATAATTGATAGCAGATAAATTGAATTTAAATGCATTTGATAGCAAACACAGCAGTCTAGACAATGTTTCCTTTCTGCTACTTTAACTAACATTATAATGACTGGAGTTAAGTGGAATTCATAATCGATTTTCCTCCAAACGACACTTTATCTAAAATAAAAATAAAAATAAAAGCAAAGAATCGTTTAAAGAAATACAAGACTGCCAATAACCGACTCAGTCGGTGCTATCTTAAGTTTATTTAGTTTAGACAATTTTAAAACTTTCTACCTCATCACATCACATCGCATCTCACCTCAAATTTATTTTTATATTCTACCCTCACTTCGGGATGGATGCAATTCCGTCTTTTCTTTCTTTTATTTTATTTTTTTTTTTTTTTTTTTTGAGTGCGTGAATAGATTAAATTCCATTTTTCTTTTGTCTCTGTATGTATTTTCTTTTCTTGTTTGTTATTTTCTTTTCTACTAAAATTGATGTAATATTTTAAAAGCAGAAAAATGCTAAACATTCGAAAGAAAAAAGAAGAGGAAATCATCTCCACATGATAACAGAAGGATAACATAAGTTTCAATATGATGAAGTTGAACATTTTCAAATGAAGTAGAACACGATAAATTTTCGATGATTTCATAAAAAGTGTATAAAAGCATAGATACCGTTCATCAGTAGATGCCACTTCCTGGATTTATAAATGCACCGGATCAGCAAAAAAATGAAATCGCTTGCACATCAATGGCCAATGAGGCCATTCAATATTCAAAAAATAACAAACGATTTGCACATTTTTGATAAACAATTTTCGAAATACTATGTTTCTTATTGATTTCCATCCATTTTCTTGAGAAATAAATCATAACATATCATCTTATTTAACGTGAAAACTGGAAAAAGGATGAATTTTCTGGTGAAATGTCAAAAGCAATGGAAAACATTTTAAGTTATCTGAATCGTAATTGAATTTGAAGAGAATATCGATGTTTACGATGTCGATGTCGAATGCTTTTGGAAATACCTTTTTTTTTTTCGTAAATAGAACAATTTCCTCTTTGGATCACATCGAATCACATTCCATTGGATGAAGATGGATAGAATGAACAAAGTATGATTGGTACTAAACTAAGGCGATTACAATGTCAGAATCCCGAGCCATAACATAACTGTATGTGTGTGTGTGTGTGTGTGTGCATGTATGAGTGTTCATAGGCCAACATACATTGAGTCCATTATCGTTATGTTGACATACAAGTGAGCTTGTGTTAATCCATCCAGCATATCCACCGATTCGACTTACGACTTACAAATGAAATCCATTTTAAATAACATGCACGACTTCATTTCGATATGTGTATGATGGGCAAAATGTGCAAGGGAAATTGAAATGAAACTGTCATTTGGATCAAATTCCTATTTCTTAAAATTATGACTAGTATTTTCTCTTCAATACTTTCTTCATTTGTTTTGTTCATTTTGCATTGGTATTCTCATTTTTCGTTGAAATATGTGATTTGTTCTTTATATATTTAGTTTTTTAAGTAACTCATTTAGTCATCGTTCATTTGTTTGCTTGGGCTTAAACCATTTCATATTACATATCTAGTTCACATCGTGTTTTATTTTTAAATTCTTTTCATCCGTCAATAACATGACAACGACATGAATAAAACCTTTACGACAGAAACGAACAAAAAAAAAAAATGCATGCTGAACGATTTGGATAGATGAATGAAATATGATGTGTTACAGAACACAGGAACATAAGTTTCCAATTATAATTTTGGTGCATTTAAGAATGGAGACCGAAAACAAAAAGAATTGTGTGGATTAGACAGAAAATAAGCATGTAACTATAACTTAATCCCTTCGATACACTTGAAATATAGCCATTTATTGCGCATAACCATATGCATGCATAACGTGCTATTGGATCAAATTTCCGAAGGGCTTAGATTTCCGTTTCATTTGTTCGACAACAACGATGACAATTTGTATGCATTTTTTTCGTATTTTTTTTTTTTCTTTTTCTACTCGGCTTTTCGCTTAAGCAACAAGCTGGTTCTTAACTCAAACCATGAAAAATTTCGGTGTACATATTCGAACGATTTGTGAAATAAACATGCACGCCAATTATCCGTTCTCGTTATTATCGTCAGAGTTGTTGGTCTGTTTCATTTTTCGTTGATTTCGTATTAATTTTGCGGTGGGATTCATATTTCGCCCTTTTCTCATTTATATATTGTTATTTTTCTCTCTCTCTCTCTCTCTCTCTCCCCCTCTCTCTCTCTCTCCCTCTCTCCCCCTCTCTCTCTGTCTATCTTTTCACTTTTATGCAATGATTTTCCTTTCTGTTTTTCTGCATTCAATGACAATATATTTATTATGGAATTATATGGTTTTATTGGTTTGGATTTCTTGTAGTCATCATATTCTCATGAAAAGTTGAAGCGCGTGCGGTCGCATCGAATAAGTTGTTTTCCTCACAGTCTTTCTTCCATCTCTTTCACGCTCTCTCTCTCTCTCTCTCTCTCTCTCTCTCTCTTCTCTCTCTCTCTCTCTCTCTCTCTCTCTCTCACTCCTTCTTTGTCTTCTTAATAGCACTGTATATTGACGATGATGGGAAAAATAAATTGTTTCTTTGAGTTTCTTTTCCAAGATTGCTATAGATACGATGATGCAAAGAAATAAGCTATTTGATGATTGTACATTTAATGATGGTGCAAATAATTAAAGTTTGTGAATCTTATTCTATAAACGCCTGAACGTTATATTGTTGAAAAATATATGTGAATGTGGATAAAATTGAAAACAGGAACTGAATATATATTTAGCTAGACAAAAATATCAACAAATTTATCGGATCGATTTCATAAAATGCACAAGAAGATGTTAAAACCCAGCAAAAACGTAAATATAATCTTCGAATGTGTCAAAGTGTTAAAAAGATTTTCACTGTTCGTAGATTTTATCACAGCCCAAAGCTTTGTTCATAAATTCATTTTAAATAAGTTTTCCATATTATATATAGATAGACATACAAACAGAGCATGAGAAATTGAAGTGGTTTAGATGAAGAACGTGATATAGATGAAGAAAGAAGGGGAAAAAGAGAGACAGATGCATATCGAGAATAGAAATGTGATTGGTACCTATGAGATGAATTGATACATTCGACTTATGCAATAATTAAAAGTGCCAAGAATAGAATGATGGTTAACAATGTGATAACCAATGTTCCGTAAAATTCACAAGTTGAAAATTTCATTTAGCCTTTTATTGAATTGGCGCACATGATGAAATGATAAATAAATGCCATTGCTAAAGATTCTTCACCACAGCTACCCTCTGAAAACCGCATACCTACATACATCATTCTAATTCTATTTCTTTTCTCTTTCTATTTCATCCTTTTCTCTTTAACTATTCTTCGTTCACATAAACCCAGATACCATGTTCTAATAACATTGTCTTAATGAGTTTCAATGTTAATATGATTACTTCTTTGCACTTAATACATTCGGCATTGCCTAAAGATTGCTTTTATATTCGTGTTTAATTTAATAGTTTGCATACTTTTGCAAAATTCTCCAGCATAGCTTATGGAATGTTGAATGATAATGTGAATTCCCGAAATTGGGGAATGGGCGATTGTATATTTGTGATTCTTGCCATCAGCATTTTTAGGATTCTGTTAAAATAATGTTTTAATTGAGAAATAAAGCTGTCAATAGGCAGTTGTGTTTTGAAATCAAAATATATGCCATTCGAATGCATTTTGTTCAATGCTAATAGTATACATATTCCGATATTAATTGTTTATTTTGCAAACAATATCCAAGTGAGTTGGCTTCTGTAAATATGCTATATTGTTCCATTTTAGTTTTTCATTTTTACATTTATGCGCTTGTGAGTGTGTTATTAGCATTTTCCAAATAGACGCATGTGCTCAATTAATGTCTTTTCAATTAGATGAATGCAAATTTCATGTGTTCATGCGAATGAGCATCTCGTTCAAATTTAATTTTACCCTAATGAAATGAAAACAATTAGCCAAAAAACCATTTCACATGGCCTATAAATATACTTTTGTTAATGACATGGTTGGAACAAAATGCGGAGAGAATGCGATAGAGGTGGAAAAAGAGGGAGAGATGAGATGGGTGATAAGAACAAAAAAGACCGACAAAAAAATCCTTCCATCACATCAGTTTGGATTCTTTTATATATATATGTGAAATGCATAACGATGATGTTATTTAAACTCAAAGAATTAGGTATCCTCTTTTCACTTGTCATATATTTCTTTCTATGCTGGTAAATTGATATCATCCATTATAAAATGAGCGGATATGTTTGCATGAGAATGTTTTTGGATTCCGGTATAATCATTCGTGCATACATAAATACACACACACACACACACACACAGAGAGAGAGAGAGAGAGAGAGAGAGAGAGAGAGAGAGAGAGAGAGAGAGAGAGAGAGAGCGAGAGAGAGAGAGCGAGAGAAAGCGAGAGAGGGAGCGAGAGAGAGAGAAGCGAGAGAGCGAAAGAGCGAGAGAGAGAGAGAGAGAGCGAGAGAGAGCGAGAGAGAGCGAGAGAGAGCGAGAGAGAGCGAGAGAGAGCGAGAGAGAGAGAGAAAGAGTGAGCGAGAACAAAATTACGTTTTTCTCTAATGATTATCTCTTTATTACAATCACATTGATATTGACACATTGAAAGAAGTGATGAAAAAAAAAGTGTTACTTTTTTCACCCGTGCCATAATATCCACATGGTATTCTCGTATGAAATGTGAATATTTGTAGAGAATGTCATATATGCAATTAGAATGTTCGCATATTGAGCTCATCTCGCCAATTATCTCGATTAGATTCAACACGTTCCTCGAATAATCAGCATTTGAAATTATACATTATTGATGTTATAAAACGAGAAATGAACATTATTGGCACATCGTTTAGCCTCGTTTATTGCTACTTTCCAACATTTCACATTACATTCAGCAAATTTGAATATTCCACATAGAACGAAGAAAAAAGAAAACAAATTGTCGACAAAAACAAGAGACAAAGGTAAAAAATAACAAATAATATTAAAACGATGTAGTATGTATCATTTGGTATGTTTTCATTTGCATTACAAAAACGTGACATCTATGTAATCTCATTCGGATCAATCATTTGATTCAGTGCATTGACACATCATTGTTTTTTTTCTCACCTGGATCGATTTGTGTGTCACTTCATAATAATGTGCTGGAGAAATTCAGCAAATCAGAATTTTGATAATCGGATAAGTTGACGGGTTTTATAGATGGAATTCCTTCGTTTTGTTTTTTGGTCTTGAGATTGAAATGATGTTGAATTCAAATTGAAACATTATTCATGCATGAGTTCTTCATCAAAAATGGGATTGACGTAACAATCCTTTGAGTATAAAAAATATATAAATCCAAAACAAAAGTAAATTGATAAAAAAAAAAAAAAACTCATCATCCAAATAGCAACGTGTACCGAATTTATGTCATGTGAAAGATTTTTTTTCCGTTTTTCATTTTGAATGGTAAATTTGGTTCGTTTTTTTTTTCTTCTTTTCTTTTTACCTTCCCACCATTTCAATTCGATTCAATAAAAGTCACACCGTTATCAAATTTTTATATATAACCGTAATAATTTAGTTTGAATATTCATAATCAATGTAATCACTTGGTTGTTATATCATTTAAATAGTAAAACTAAGCGATTTTTATTCACTAACCATGTTCGGTGAACAATGTTTCATATGTATATATCTATAATATAAATAAAGTTAAAAATAAGCAACCATATTAAATCGTATTCAACCATATTCTAATTCATATGACCATTATAAATATTTGCAAAAACACAAACGTAATTTCATCCAAATTAATTGATTTCGAATTGAATTTTATTGCAGAATACGCTATTATGTTGGGCACTTTTAATCTTTTGTATTAAAAACCGGCACAAAAAATGGAAAACAAGAACTGACAATTATTTGCTATTTGTGTTTTATCTCATCACACTGTGATGTTTGATAGTAAAAATAGTCAATATTGTCTCTACAATTCATCATGTTTAAAAATCTATCTATAGAAAAATACATGCTGAAATCTCTGTGAAAAGCGGAAACTACATCAATCTATTAGCTGTCTAATTAGTTGCCTAAGTTAAAATGTAAATAGTATCTACACTGGCTGATTAGATGTGATTACAATTTATTTTTTTTTTTTTTCTTTTTCGTACAATGACCGATTGTCTATGCTCATTCTCTCACTGTCAATCAATGCAAAAGGAATGTGTTTGGTTCGATTTTATGCTTATCATTAGGCATATACACTTCATAAGTAGATGAAAACCGAACAACATTGAGCAATATGTGAAAGAAGAAGCAAAAATCTAGAATAGAGCATCTACGCTTTGCAAACTGAATGTCGACAATGTTTTTTTTTTTTTTTTTTTTTTTTTTTTTGATATAGGACTTACACGGGCCGATTGTTGTTTGTTATATTCCAACTATAACGTATAGCTGATGTTTTACGTCGATCACAGCTTTGGCTACGCCATCGATTACATCGTGCATACCATGATTTCGAAATATTTTGTCCGTTGATACTATTGCAGCTATTTCTGGTTTGTGTACGCGTTAAATTCACATTTTGTTTATTATTATTGCCATTTGCTGTTAATTTTGTTGCATTTGACAATTGGATTTTGTATTTTTCATTTTGTTTTTTATTATTATCATCATCATTATTATTTTCAGTTTGCTGTAAAGTATTTTCTTTGCTATTTAATAAAATTGATGAGTCTTTTTGATCACTGACAGCGCCATTGACCTTCTCTTTACTATTATTAATATCATTTGTTTGTGGCAATACATTTGAATTAGTCTTTTGATTTGCATCAGTTTTACTTGATATTATTATTGCCGACATTTTTACAAATGCTGACGAATCTCTCTATTTTTTTTTTTTTTTTTTTTTTTTGGTCGTTTTTAAACAAATCGTTGTACAAAATCACTTTTTAACTATTCTAACACACAAAATATTTGCTTCATTTGGATTTTGGTTCAAATGTTTTATGTTCATTGCCAACGTTTTTGTTTATTTTTATTTTTTTTTTTTTTTTTTTTTTTTTAATTTAGATAAATTTTTAATTTCGGCTTCAATTTGTGTCTCTAATTATACTAACTGATAATTGGCAGAATTCACAATCAATCAATCAGTATTGTAGTGGATTAATTGAAGAACTTATTCATCTGTAATGTTGAAGAGATAAATTTAGATATAGAGATATTGAAACAGAAAGACTGGTAGTGTAATTCCGTTCATTTGAAGTTTTATGTCAAATGTTTGCATCAAGAAGAGCGTTTCAACTGTATTGCGACAAGGGAATTATGGTACAAGCGAGAAGAACAAGCGAGGGAGAGAAAGAGAGGGGGGGGGAGAGAGAGAGAGGGGAAAGAGAAAGAGAAAGAGAAAGAGAAAGAGAAAGAGAAAGAGAAAGAGAAAGAGAAAGAGAAAGAGAAAGAGAAAGAGAGAGAGAGATAGAGAGAGGAGAGCAGGAGCGAAGATAGATGAAGAAAACGGGAAAGAATGATATCGTCAATATGGAAATGTGATGCGCGACAGGTGAATGTCAATAACACTGAGCAATTGTCTCATTTTCATATTTATGATGGAATTTTTTTTTATTGGAATGCGGTACTTGAAAGACAAAAAGAAAACAAAAAAATCTTCTTCAAATGTTCTGAATAATTCGCATGTTTTTTTTTTTTCATTGGTTTTGCGAGAGGGGGTAAGCAGAAGGGTCAACAGGTTTGCGGTTAGAACTATATGTGCAGCAACAATATCTACCAGTTTCGATTCGCTTGAAATGTGTTATAATGTTGTTTGTGCTGAAATGAACATGTGCAAACATTTTGAGCATACTGTCAGCTCATTATAATTTTGCAAATTGCCCGTAAAATATAAACGATCCACAAATTGGCGGCTATTTTATCGCCATCATACAAAAACAAAATGTAAATAAGTGAGTGTTCTCTGGGCTCCTTAACCATTATAACATCATAAAGGCAACAAAAATGTCATTTATGCCGTTGTATTTGCTTTGTAATATAAATGGATAAACAGGCATGTTACTGCTCAACAGGAGAACAATGTATATTTTGTTCATGTCTGCGTGAACATCATATGCAAGCCGTTTTTGTACAATGCATAGAAACAAAATGGAAAAAAAAGACGAGGAGGAAGAAAAAGAAGATGATGTAAATGAAGAATGAAAAGTGGACAAAAAAAAATATGAAAAACGCATGTACATTATATGGGATTTTTTTTTTTTTTGTAAATTTGGCACGTTTATATTACACTGTACTATATTACTCACAGTGTTCATTCAATCGTCATTATTTTTATTCATTGCATGCAGCTATTGACATGCAATGCTAGTTGTATGGTGATTCGTTGAAATTGAGACCGAATCATTTTGTCGGTTTATTTTGAAAGCGACCAGCATGAGCAGAACATAAAGAAATAATAATAAATGAAACAAGCAACAACTACAGCAACAGCAACAGCACCAATGGAGAATCCAACAAAGAAGTAGAAGTAGATGTAAAAGAAGAAGAAGCATTCGAAGATCTGTATCTCCAGAATATAATTCTATGAATTTCATAACATAACACAACCAAACTCAAACAACAACAAAAACAAGAAAAAAATAAAAGAAGAATTGTGACGAACAGCAACGGCGACAGCCTCACAAAAAGGAAGAAAGAGACCAAATCAAAAACGAAGCACATTGGAATACAAGAAGACATAACGTGAAAATAATTCTCGACAGCTGTTAAGCGTCTTTATAACGCACATCCATAGCACCGGTTCTTTTCATGGTGTGTTGTTGTTGTTGTTGTTGTTGTTTTTTTGCCCTTTTCTTCAACATAAACGAGAAAGAGAGGCTGCCGTATACATTTTGTTGTAGAATTTTTCTCTTTCTCTCTCTCTTTCTCTCTTACTTTTTGTTGATTTTGCTCCTTCGTTTCGGTCGCCAATTCCACTTATACTCATCCTGTGTATGTGTATATTTTTTTTTCCATTTGATATTCTTGTTTAAACACATTTTTCCGTCTTCATCTTCTTTTTCCACACTTAAATCATATTTGTGCGCTTTCAATCAAAGGAAGGTGAGCCTTCTCACGATGATTTTTTTAGTCCAAAAAAGATACGCGCATTTGCCCATCTCAGAAAAAAAAAAAACAAAGGAAAAAACATAGTTGGTTCTATTTGATTAGTTTTTCGTTAGAAATTCTATTAATTAAGAATGAACGAAGAATCCGGTTCGTTGACCATATGAATTTTATGAAGATTTAAAAGTAAATTATTTTTAAAGCCATTAGCGAAATTATATTTATTTTTGCCGCTACAATTGATCGCCAGATTACATAATCAATTGTGTACATACAATTAACGATTATTGTTAAAAATTAAAATAGACCCATCGGAATTGTGAGCAAAGACACACAGCAATCCATGCAACTAACGCAATCAAATAAATGTTTTGCACAATTCCCTTGCCGCAAAAGAATGAATCATACACACAAAAATGTGTAAAAATAAAAAGAGAAAAACAACGAAACCAATTTTAACAAATAATTGCGAAATTCAATTGAACATGCCCTTCGCAGTTCAAATGTGATGTGTACTCGCTGTTCTCTTCGCATACTTTTTCATTCATATATATATATATATATATACACGAATAAATAGTGTATGGAACTTGAAATTACATTTAATCGAATGCAAACATGTTGAACATAAAATTCATTTCTCCCTTCAAATTAAACCATAATTAATGATATCAATTAAAATACATTTTTTGCTTGATCAAACAACCTTCTATCTATTCTAATTAATTTCACTATAGACGCACTTTATATACATATATAGATAATGTTGTACAGGAAAATTTTTCATTTCAAAAACAGATATGATTCATATTATGCACACAATGTTAACATTTGATTAATTAGAATAAAAACTCTGCAATTGATATTTCATTTTGAAAAAGAATTAACGAAAAATAAATTATTTATATTTTTCATTTTTATTAAATTTTTGTAAACGCTTTTTGTAACAAAAACAAATTTTTCAATCTCTTTGTCATTCAAATTTTCAAAGCGATAAAAGGAGATTTTGTACAAAACTCTTTGAACTATTACAATTTACTATTTTAAATTCAATTTTCACATGTTTTATAATTTTCTTTTTTTTTTATTACACTCTTTATTGAGTAAAATGTTCCGTCTCATTTTTCTTGTTGTTTGTAATTTTTTTTTTTTTTTTTTAACTTTTTCAACGACGCACCGTTAACGAACAATTGTTTGAATTTCAAAACAAATCACACGAATCATTTATGTAAAAAAACGACTTTGGCATATAGGCAGGCAACAGAACGAAAAACAAAAATTTTAATAAGAAATAATAATGAAAATCAAAACAAAATTCCGATGGGTTGTTGTTCCTAAAGAAGGCGTCATGGCACACTGATAAACCGAACGACAAAATGCATTTTCCAACGGTCGGTTGTTTGTCTGTTTGTGTATTTATATATATATATATATATATATAGTCTGCGTGTGCATGACATTGCGCGCCGACTGTTTTGGTTTCGTTTCATCGTTTTTACCGTATTCTCTCACTCCGGCTCATTCAAGAATCAGACCCATCGTTCTATGATTGTGTTAAAATCTATCGTTCTTTCATTCGTTCATTCGTTTTGTTCATTTGTTGGGGTTTTGACTCGCTACTATCGCCGCTGTTGATGTTGCTGAGTTGTGTGTGTGTGTGTGTGTGTGCACGCTCAGTCTCCGTTCATCATCATTTTTAAAACTATGAATTTTTGTTATGCTATTCGGTTCTCGATTCTCGGTTCTCTTTTCGATTTTCATTCGTATTCGTATTCATATTTCGAATAAACTATCGTTGTCTGTAACATGCATCGTTGTATATGTAAAATTGTTATTGTATGTGTATTACGCGCGCCCGTTTCATTTTCATTCACAAAGTTATGTATGAAAGTAACCAAAATGTATCCAACGAATTTTAAATTGAAAAATACGCTTGAATGACATTCTATATGAATGTGTATGTAAGTGAACGTATGTTTGTGCTTGTAAGTGAGTACGCGCACATTTCGTTTGACAGATATGTTTGTGTGCAACACCATATAGCCTTGCACAAGAGCATATTCACAATGTTCAACACAAACTGTATGACCATTCAATGATCGCGAGAAAGAGACGACTACATTAGACCCAGATAGAAAAGTACGTCGCGTGCGTATATCGTGCATGTTACCATGCTCTATCTCACTACCTATAGTCTTTACCGTAAAATCTCAGTTCAATTTCATTTCATTTCATTTTCGTTTTTTTTTTTTCCATATTTTTTCTGTCCTTTTCTGTTTTACCATAATAACAAGAGAGGAAAAAAAAAACACACACAAAATCTTCAACTATTGTTCATGATGTGAACCGGCATACAAGCAACGGTTCTATATGATGCATATACCACAGCACACAATACATTCACTATTCAAATACAACTAGTGGTATCAATGTAATTGTAAATCAATGTTTGAACTTCGTAATCGAGTTCGGTTGCATGTGAAAGAGACAACAGTAATACAACATCCGAATATGGATTTAAATTTAAATATGAAAATTAACCGTTGTATATTACCCGATATATTTCACTTGTACACATAACATAATATCAATTATAAATAATTTGCAAATATATGCTATATGTGATTACCCACTCACCAAATTATATGCATCGGCATTTCACTGTAATACTTAAATGCTGGTTTTCTTAACGGCCGCCATGTGAATCGGCACAATTTCAATGGGTTATCTCGTTTGAGCGGTAACATTCTTACTAAAATGTTGACATCAAAATTGCACATATGATATTTTATCAAGGTGACAAATTTCCATATTGAGTTCATACACTCACATTATCATGCGATATCAAACAGAATACGCGTTGAAACAAATACATGAAATAATATCATCGAATTAAAAATTGTTTCGTAAAATGGGCCACCGAAAAATATGAAACCCAAAAAAAGAAGATGAAGAAAAAAAAAAAAAAAAAACATTTTAATGCATTTTTAACCGTTCATTATCACAATTTTATTGTTTTTTTTTTTCTTTTGTTTTGGGTTCGGTGAATGTCTGCCAACTGAACAAATAATAAACAGAAAATCATTCAATCTTTATTACACGATTTCAAATCGATGAATAACAAACGATATATGTGAATCTAAATACGCTCTACCTGTGCCACCTTTCGACCAATAGACGCATTTGTGTGTGCAACCGATAATTCCAATCAGACACACAATTCTTATACTTCATTTATCTTTTATGGTTTCCAATTCAATTCATGTGCTTTTAAGTTAATGCAAAATACTTTCATAGTTGAAACATTTGAGTGATTTTCAATGGGTATATATAAAATAAAAGAATTTTAAATCCTATTTGAATTTGTTGTTTTTTTTTCCACTCTTCCGTTTTCTTTAAGAAAACGAAATGAGCATTTTTTGAGTGAACAATTTTTTTTTGTTTTTTTTTTTTTTTCTTTTTTGCAATATAATATTCAATGAATATTATCTTCAAGTGAATGAATAGCAAGTGCATTGTTTTAAAACACATAATAAGAGAAAAAGAAAATCCATTTTCTTTTTTTCTACATTTTCTACATCGATTTTCCTTTCATGGGGGGATCAACTTTGAATGGGTTTACTTAAAATAATTGCAACTTACCTATGCCGCATGAATAAGCATGGTAAAGAACGGCTTCGCCATCGATCTAACTCTCTAATTTTCGCTCCAATGCTATTGGTGATGCTACTGTTGCTGTTGGTATGGATGATACTATTGTTGCTATTGCTACGAATCCCAAATATTGGTGACCTAAATCGAAAAAAATAGTCGTATGATGACAATGGTTTATTGAGTGTGGCTCATCAATCTTTAAATTTTGTGCCATAAGGTTTTGAAGAAAATCGTTTAAACAAAAAGCAATTTATTTACAAGACAACCAAATGAACTGAATAATAATCATTGGGGTGCAAATGATGTAAAATACAAATTGCGCACATTATTGTTTTTTTCTTTTTCTTTTTTTTTTTTTTCTTTTCGTTTTTCTTTTTGCTTGCATTGAATATAATACCTGTTTCGTCCTCGGCTTGTTGTATACGCATCACATGTTGATGATCGCAATAATTTTGGTGAGCCAGCTGCAAATTTTGAATTCTTTTTAACATCGCCAGCACAACGTTTTGTATGATTTGATTGCAATAGCTTTGAGCGTTCACGTGTTATTGGCATTTCACGTTCATCCAATGATAAACCATAAAAGCTTCTTAAATGTTTTTCACCGGATGGCGGTTTGCCCATTAATTTATAATTGCTTTTCACTTTGCTCGCATTTATTATTGATTCAGTTTTGATGACATCATCATTATCAACAGCAACAACATCATAATAATAATCACTATCATTTAAATGATTTTCTATATTATTATAGTTCACTGATACATTTTGAATGCGATTCACATAAATTGGTTCAATGTTGGTTGCATTAATTTTTCCATTTGCATATGATTTATGTTCATTAAATGAATCATTCATTCTACGCACATTATGTGTCGATTTAGGTGTTCGATAATTTATTTGTTTTTGGTTGTCAATCAATCTACTATCACAATGATTACCCGTTTGACCACAAGCACACGACGAACTAGCGCAATTCAAGCTGTTTTGTTTCGAAGAAAAAAAAAAAATATAAACAAAAACCAAAATAAACAAAATACACACGCACAAAATCAATAAAAAATACCAAACGCAATGAAATTCAAAATGATAAATGAAGAATAAGAATAAGAAGAAGAAAATGTGAAAATCAAAATTGGAAAACAGAATAACAACAAGTTAAATTAAAAACAGTGTGATACACGGAAATTAAAGTGAAAGTATAAATTGGTACGAACTAAGGGAAGATCCGGTGGAAGTGCAAGGTGGAAGTATTTCATCATTTCGGGTTTTCTAAGCATTAGTTTTGTCATTTAGTTGGCAATTTATATAGTTTTTCTTATCAAGAGTTTTCTATTTTTTTTTTCTTTCGTTTGGTTTTTTTTTTTGTTTTTTTTTTTTGTTTTGTTTTGATTAGATTGATTTAAGTAGTGAGAGGGATTCGTGTAAGAGTTTCGATTAGTTGAAACTGAATTTAGTTTCGTAAATACCTTGCGGATGGTGTGGCTGTTGGTTTAGTAGTTTCACGACGTCGTTGATTCATATACGATTCATTTGTATTTGTTTTACCGCCAAAAAAATAATCAGACATGAGTTTTGCATCTTTGTCATTTTTACCATTGCCACCGCGTATATCATAATTAACATTGAAATCGCTTGCATTTAAATCATAATCGGAACCGGGCGATGCATTTTTATGATTCAAATGCATACGTTTTGTTGGTGAATGATCACGTTGTGTGGTTGTCAATGTTGAATTTTGTATTGATTGCGTACCACCACCACCACCACTACCACCACCAATTGCCGATTGTAAATGATCAAAACTTTTTGTCATTGAACGATACATACTATCATGATTTAAATTTGATGAACGTCCATCATCATCATCACGTTTATTGCCACGCATTTGTTGATGTTGTTTTCCATGCGCAGTTTTTGTTTCATGTTTATAATTCATCAATGGTGAACGAACCAATGATTTTCGCGATTTATCATAAATCATTTCATGATCATAATATCGATTACCATAATTTTGCGGACTGTCCGGTTTCATGGGCATTTGTTGTTGTTGTTGTTTTAAATTATTTGCATAATTTTCCAAATACTTTGATTGTGCCATTTGTTCGCCATAATTTTCATCAAATGAACGACTTTTATCAAATTCTGTACGTGAATTACCTTGATATCGTTCATATTCCGAATCTAATGAACGACTCTTTTCTAAATCAGCATTTCGTACATCTTTATATTGTCGTTCATTTGTTACCGCTAAACGATTACTATTAATATTGTTGGTTACATATCGACGATTTGCCGATATTGATGCAACACGATTGATTGGCCGCTCTTTTTGTCCATTATTTCCACTGATTTGAACTACAGTTTTATGCATTTTATTTCGATTTGGTGATCGTTCGGTTAATTGAAGCGATCTGAAAATAAATGAAAAAATATTCAATGAATGACTTTTTATTTAAATAATTAAAGAACATTTTCTATTTTCTATTTTATTTTGTTATTAAATTTACAAAACTATAATTATTCTCTGTTAATTTGAAGCTTTTAATGTATTCAAATAATGTTTAACGCAAAAACGAATCCATTTAAGATGCAATAAATGCTAAAATAAAATAAATGAAAACATTTCGAGATTTCAAAAGTAAAAAAATAGAAAACATTGCTCGTGCAATAAAAATTTAAATCGTATTTTCATCATTTCATTCCACATACCTAGATCGTCTAATGCGATTTTCACCGGTTGTTTTTCCACTTGCTCGATTTTTCGACCGTCTAAAGCCAATCAGTTCATTTTCAGCTTCACTGCAGCTTGAACTTGATGAGCTTCGTGACGAAATGAATGTTTTATCGGGCACCCGAAGGTGTTGACGGTCAAGCGTATTATTTCTTGTTGAATTTTTATCCAATAGAGATCCTTGTGATCCCTCAAATGAATTGTGATTCAAACGTTTTTCAGTCGTTTGTATTTTATTTCGATGAAATGAGATTTGATCATCGGTTAAATTTTCAGGTGTTAATGAACGTTGCTTGAGGCTTAAATTTTGCTGTTGATTATATAGATGACGTGCACGTTGGGTTTTATTTGGTGGGCCCTCTTCTTCATCAGCTTCATCATTCGATAAATCTATTTTAAGAAATTAAGATAAACAAAAACATTTTGGTTAAAATCAACAAACCAGCTAAATAGAATCGCCATGGGTTCGATGGGGTTTGAGATGGAAAAAGCATTGAGACATTTGAATCAAGAATATTAAAACTAATTATATATACTATGTATCAATTGAAGTGAAAAGATGCGCGGGTGGAATGGAGGCAAAACAAATATTGAATCTAACTAATATTAATGACAAAAAGTTAACTAACCTGAACGAGCTCCACTGTCACATGAATTCAATCGTTTGCTGATTGAATTTTGATGAGCACGAAAACCAGCCTGACTGCCCGATGATGAGGATGAATCTTGTTTTGGTATGTGACCACGACGTGAACGTGCTGCTAATGATTGTTCATTTACATCTGAACGCAATGAATATGTCGATCTGGTACGTGTTTTACGCATTGATTCAACATATTCTTTTGGCTCTAAATATTGTTGATACACATTCATCGATGCTTCGCGATTGTTTACTCTCGATTTATCTGGTAGATAGTTCGATGAAACGCTTGTTAAGCTTGGGAATGCATTTTCTTTTTCGATTTTTGGCTCTTCTTTTGTCGGACTCAGAAAGTCATAATCGAAACTTTTCGAAAATGTATGATCATATTCATATGGTTTACATGTATCATATTCAAAGCTTCGTGAAAATACCATACCTTTGGTTTGACTATCTTGGCAATTGCCATTCGATGTGGGCATTTTCGATGTTTGACGACTCGTATTTATATCTTGAAATGCTGGTGGTGGCGATATGATTGGTGTAATTGGTGGCGGTGATTCATTATCATCATATTGTTTAATTGGCAAAAAACCGGGACGTTCGCTTAGCATTGCCGACAATTTTGGATCAATGGTGCATTTTACTTTACGATATTCGCTACGTGATATAAGCGCTTCCAATTTATTGCTATTTGATTGCATCAAATTGTTGTTATATTTATAAAATGAATTATTATTATTGGTGCTACTGATAGTGGTTGTGGTGGCAACACCAATCCCACCACCACCATTGCTTGTGGTGGCTGTGTCTCGATTATTATATGGTTCTCGAACTTGTACCCATCCCGATTTATTCAAGTAGATTTCATCGGATTTAATCGGCTTTTGGTAATGTTGTTGCTGCTGTTGTTGTTGCTTATTTCGTTCGCCAAACAAATACTTTGGCATTTCGTTCGGATTATGATAATGCATTTTTGTAGTAGTCGTTTCAATGTTTGTTTTCTGTGCTACAGCGGTCACAGTCGTTGTTATTTCGTTTACCAATTGTTCAACCGAATTCTTTTTGGTTGAACTTCGTTCAAGTGTGGCATTCTTTCGATGATCACAATGCCGTTTTTTATGTTTATAACTCGTTGGCAATGTAAAATGATGTTCGATGATTGGTTTTCGTATGCGTCGATCTATTTTAGCATTTGTTGTATCATTTGTTGAGCTACGTTTCAGTTGAATATCATATGTTGAATATTGATTTATTGCCGATACAGCTGTAAATTTTCCTTTCGTACTCTTTGGAATCGTATTTAGTTTGTCTCTGTGGGAAAAAAGTTCAGTGTAAATTGTATAAAACAAAAGACAGAAAAAAAAAAGAAAATCAAATTTGCGATAGATACAAAAAAAAAAAAATTCTCAATTCAAGGGGGATTCATGTTTCTTCATTAAAAAAATACGAATGTTTTAAACGATAATGAAGTTTCCACCTAGATTCACTCTAATTGATGGTGTGTATAGAATATGCGAGCAACAAAACCACGAACGAATTTCATATCAAATATTTATTCATTCAAAATGGGTCTAATCAGCGGCTGAGACGGTGAAATAATAAGAATGAAATAATTACAGACAAACCACACACACACACATACACATACGCACGCACGCATAATGCGATGGGAGATCCAGCTCATTTAAACAGCTTTTCGTTTTCGCTTTCAACTTGGGAAATTAATCTTTATGAATTTTCGACCATAACTTTAGATTATACACATTTTTTTCTTTCATTCTCTCACCCCAATATGATGCCGATATTGAGACGAAATATGATGAGAAAATAAACAAAAATGCGAACAATTCATTTAATGAGACCAAACAGCAAAAGATACTTCGAAGCCATATTTCATCGGATGAAAAGCTAAAATATATTTCATTTTCACAGTGAACGAAATAGATAAAGAAGAAGTCGAAGAAGAAGAAGAAGAGAAAAAAAATAGAATGAAATGAACGAAGGGAGAATGAGTGTCGCACAATGACGAACATGACTCATGAATTGATTGTACAAATACCTGAAAGGCACTAGAACTTGAGCCATTCCAAAGTAATACTTATCACCGCCTACTCGTTAAAAGTCATAAACAAACTTCAGAGACCAAGAGACAAACACACAATCACACAATTACACACATACATACACAGAGAGAGATAGAGAGAGAGAGAGAGAGAGAGAGAGAGAGAGAGAGAGAGAGAGAGAGAGAGAGAGAGAAAAAGAAGTGAACAGAAAACATTGAAAGATGTATGTAATGGAAGAATGAAAGAATATGATGAGCAAAGAGAACGAACTTTTGTGGTAAACACTTAAAGTGCTCACTTTCACACGCTTTCTCAATTCAGTTTATGTCCTTCCAATTTTCTGCTTATCCATTCCCTCGTGCATAATTCGATTAGAGAATGTTTTTCTTTCTTCACAAAATAAACAAACATGCACATTGTATACACTTGCACGCACAGACAGACAGAACGAAAGACAGAGAGACACACTTCACATTTGCACATTCAACAACAAGCTGAACATACAACATTTACAGCCATTTCTCTTTTTTCTATTTTTCTTTTTTTGAAGCATCTTGAGATGCAACAGTCAAGTGGCAAACATGCCAACTGGGAAACAACTACATACAATCGACCATATAGCTAAAATAGCAAAATTTTCGTATTGCATCATAAATAATGGCGATCGTGTCAAGATAGCATTGTAGGAAATTGCACAAAATGCCATGACGAATGCACAACGAAAATGTTCAGTGTGTCATTAAATTGATGCTGATGATTTGACTTTAAAAATATAAGAGTAAAAAATAAACGTGGAAAATTGAAAATGGTTGACACTCATTCATCACATATGCATTTGATCTTCATGAATGTGTTTTGTATTCATTTTCATTTTTGTTTTTATATTTCTAGATTGCCGTTATCCTTGGCTTAGTTTTCACTTCAAGTCTCTTTACATGGCAAATGCACATTAAATGATGGCAACTCAAAAATGTTGCCCAAAATTGTTTCCCATACAAAACAACATGCACTCATATTAAACATACACACACACACACACACACACACACACAATTGTACCACCACAAATCAACACAGAGTAACAACATCAACTTGATTGAGCGAGTTATGTTGTCGCGTGATTTCAATTCACAACAAGCATCGTGCGCCCCATCAAAATAATAACAACATTGCACTTTTGTTTTTAGTAGCACTTGAATTACAATTCTCAAGCCATCGTCATCGTCATCGTCATCGTCGTGTTTGTTGTTGTTGTTTTTGTCATTGTTTAGTTTGATATAAGAGGCGCCAAAGTTAAATAAACACTAAACACTAAACAAAGATTCTTTATATTTTGTATTTTCTATATAACAAAATTAACATTTATTTCCATTTTGTTTTGTTTTTTTTTTTTTTTTTTTTTTACTGAAATTGTGCTCCTGATGTTCATTTTATAGCATATGGAGGATGGCTTTTATAGACAAGAATCTTCCATTTTTATTGCAATTATTTTATCTTGACGGGGAGTCATAAAACTCGCACAGAATGAAACGGTAATGAGACGAAGGAGAGAGAAAGAGAGAGAAAAAGAAAACAAAAATCGACAAATTATCACAAATCAAAGAAAATCCATTTGAAAATAGAAGATAGAAGAAGGAAAAAAAATCGTCCGTCAAAAGCATTTAAACAGTGTAACGGTTATACAACGCAATTGTATGATGATGTGTATTGTTGAGTTTGCCGAAGTGGCAAAGAATTAACATAACTAAGACGCACTTTGAGTCACATACATCGCAAACTATAATCACATACACCATCGAATGCTAAAAACTCACTTAATATATATATACTGACGGGTCAAGTTACCATTTACGGTGGACTTAAACTGATTTGGCCATTCTAAATATGGTAATGCGGTTGCGACAAACCAAATGTTAATGAACAAATAAATACCAGCACGCATGAGTTCGTTCCATGTTAATTTTCGTTATTCGCAATGCAATGTGTATATTTTCCATTTCATTTACATGACTCTTCATTGGATTGTATCATACGAAAAATGTTCCGCTTATTTCTAGTTCTCAATGTGTGTTTGTATTTTTTTTTTTTTTTCGTCTTCTATTTATTCGCATTTGGACTTGTCATTTTCGTCAGACTTAATTTGACTTGAGCGTCTTGCCAACGTATTTACTGTCAATTCAACCAGTAAAGATAAGTCCAAAACTTTTGATATATTCATATTTTTATCCATTCATTTCTATTCGATTTGTCTTTCTTTTCTATTTCTCTCTCACTTTCTTTCGATGGCTTTTTGTATGCTCATTGACAACATATTCACCGTTGAATAGAACAATAAAGAAAATACTAGAGAAAATACTCACACAAATAAGTAAGTGAACTATGATTTTGTTGAATTAAATTCACACAGTTGAATGAATAAAATATGAAACGCACTTTTTTTGCATGTTTTTTTTTCTCCAACATCAAGTGATATTTGCGTTGTGTGGTGCAAAAGTAGAATGAGAAAGTGCAGAGAAATGAAAGAGAGAAAAAGGAAGGAGAGAATTGGTGGGGGGTACGGAATGAGCTGATGATGAAGGAGGGGGGGGGGGTCTAATTCAGAGATGGATGAACGGAAATTCATAGAAAAACAGTTCGACAAAAAATAACAAAAGAACAACACATTTTTATCCTCTCAATGCAATTCTTTTTCTTGTTCTGTTGTTGCCGAAGAACTTTTGTTGAAGACTTTTTAGTGATAATTATATGTATGAACAAAAGGGAAAAATTTTTCCCAATTCCAACTTTGTATTTGCAAAGTGATAGAGAAAAAAAACAAACGAAAAGAGTATGGGAGAGAAAGAAGTAAAAAAAAATATTCAAAACTTTTCTCATTTGAAGAAACATTTCGCAAAAATGATAATATTATACATAGATACATATACATTTATTAATGTTTCAAAAGTAATTTCGAAATTTTCTTAATTAATTAAGGCCCGGTTACACTAAATATTTAATTAGTTTCCATTTGAGTACTTAGACAAGTGCAATTGTCCATGGTTAAAATTTCAAAATTAACTAGCCAAATAGTAAGTGGATTTTAGCAGCGTATATCTGTGAATATGAATTATCAGCAGCTTTAGTGCATTTGTTTGACTTATACAACTGTATCAAATGATACATGTATCCGGCGTTTGTGCAACATTGTCACTTGTATTTTATCTCTTGCCCCTCTTTCTCTCTAATTTACTCTTTATCTCTTTCAGAGAGAAAAAGAATGAATTTCTTCTTTCTTTTGCTTTCCCCAATCTCTCGCATCATCTGCTTTTTGTCTCACTTTCTCTCAACACATCTTACCGCACATTCTAGTATCTGTCCTTGTATCTGTTTCTATGTATCCATTTCAATAAATTGTTTTATATGTGAAAATGTCCGATTTCAATTCCAGCGTGGGTGGGTGGGTGAACAAAGTAATTACTTTCGCATTGAATTTATAGTGATATATTTTCAATTGTACATTATCCATTGCTCTTTGTACACAGCATTCCGTTTGTAAATAATAGCCATGTCATTCGTATCATGTATAGTTTGGCATTTACTCATTAATAATCCACACTATTCAGATGTTTATTTAAAGGAAAACAATATGTGAAATGCTCAATTTCTACTGTAGAATTGAAAATGATGCAAAATCCTCTGAAAATTCGCATCATACAAAACAACTATGATCCAAAATCCCGTAAATGAGTTATAATAATATGTTATTGAATTCTGGTGATGACATGCTCAATTTTCGGTATCTTACTGTTGCTATTGCCATGACCAATAACATAAATTGTCAATTCAAAAACAAACAAACAATTATGCACATGGAAAATATACAAACATCCAAAACAGTTGCCATGCAATTATTTAATTACAATACATTGTAGATTTGAATCGCATTGTCCATGCACAGTATCGCTGCAAGTTTATATACATTGAATGAATGTTTTATTATATTCAATTTTGAAATGATGCTTTCAAACCATTTTAACGATGAAAAATCGTTGTTTTCAATTCAAGAAATTTCTTAACACATCATTCACAAAATGGATTTAAATGTGAACTGACTCAAACAGATGAACAAATGCAAATTAATAGTTAAGAAATGAATTTACTTTCATTTGAAGAACAACAACAACAATAACAACAACAACAACAAAAAATAGCAAATTTTGTTTGTTCACATTTTCGAAAATGTGCTTATCAATTTGATTATGAATTTTGTTAATTGTTTATATTTTCATTGAATATCCATTATGATAATGAGATCTAACCGAACAGTTTTACATCCAACAATGGTAGTCTACCATTGGTAGATAGAGTGAGAGAGAGATTGAGAGAAAGAGAGAGAGAGATAATATTATGATCCATTGGTAGTGAAAACATATTCTATCATATCAAGTAAATCCTTTAATTCAAATAATATTCTCACTTAAGGGCATACACTTTGATGCTTTGCCTTCTGATCCTCGTCAATATTTTTAGATCAATTTTGTTTACAATGTAAACATCATATACAATGATGTTAAGATGAACTCAATATGGAATGATGCATGAATACTTTATTCAAATAACCCACGTAATTCAATTTTAAAAGAAATGAAGCAACAGCAAAAAGAAGATGAAAAAAAAAAAGAAACAGTATGACGACATTGATGACGATTATGATGACAATCAAATTGTTGGTTAAAATTTGTTTCAATCGTTCATATCGTTCTATTTTAACATTCGTATACCTTATCCGGACTCTTCGTTTATTTTAATAATTTAACGTTGAATAATCCATGCAGCTTCATCAAATGAGCTTATCTTCAACTATAGTCTTCTTTTGCTACTTATGCAAAATCATAGAAAAGGCTTCCAGAGTTTATTTTAAGCAAAGCTTTTTTCAACTTTCGTATTTCGCTTGATTTTGTTATTGTATTTGTGAATTTTGTTTCAGGATGAGGTACCCTTTTGCTAGCCATTGCTACTGATGAAACGACAACGAAAAAAAAAAAAAATGAATTTGTAATCATTTGAACGGAATTTTGTGCCTAGAACTTTTCAGCCGTAGTTTATTTTAAAAATTACATTTTCCCATAAAATTGCCAACTTCACTTGTGAACAACAACAACAATGGCGAAAGACACAAAAGACAAAGAAAAAAAAAAATCACACAAAAACTAAATATTTGTGCTCGCTTTAAGTTAGGCAAGAACTGACAAAAATCAGTACATTTAAAAAAAAATATGTAAATTTAGTGGAAAAATCTCTCAACACTTTTGGTATTACTGAACTTTTTTATTTTGGCCATGTAAAATACATGATATAATAATGAATAGTTCTACCGGAAATTTCAGAGACAATACGGGTTATTCTTTTTGGCATATATTTTTTTGTTTTTTTTTTTTCATCTTCTTCTCGGCACCATAATTGACAAAATTATTCAAAGATGCTTGAGAATTATTTATTTGTGATGAATGCGTGCCGCTATGTTGTTGAAGGTAGCATTCAATAGTATCATGATGCTTGAGCATCCAACAGTGTTAAATTTGCATAAATCAAACGCCTTCGCAACAGTGAATCAGTGATTTTTTTTTCTTTTTTTTTTTTTTTTGCTTTTTGTGTGTGTAAATAAAGTTTTGAATGGAAAAATATGATAAAATAATTGAAACATTCCGTTTATCATCTTTTCATATATTTCTTGTATTTTCTTCCGTTATTTTCCATTTTTGTCATAGCTATGAAGAATTTATTTCACTCTTCTTGCTTCTCTTCTTTTTCTTTTACTTATTTTTCTTCTTTTGTTCATATTTTATCTTGACAAAAATTGCTGTCATAAATAATTATTCGTCCTTATCATGGCCGCAATTTTGAAATTCTTTTGAAAATATAAAAGCAGCATACAGAAATCTATATATTTGGCCATTGAAATTGAAGCATAATTGAATTTCATGCGTTTCACCCATTCCATGTAGCTGAAATTCCTGATTGCATTTTTATTTTACTTCAATGTGAATGCCGCATGCCTTTATGTCTTTTCTCTCTCTCTCTCCCTCTTTCTCTCTCTTTCTCTCTCTCACTCTCTCTCTCTCACTCTTTTTCACTCTCTCTCTCTCTCTCTCTCTCTCTCTCTCTCTCTCTCTCTCTTTCTCTCTCTCTCTTTCTCTCTCTCTCTCTCTCACTCTCTCTCCTATTTTTCTTCGTTTTTCTGCTACGGCTGCTGGTGCTTCTGTGCATTCTACAAGAAAGAGTCATCAATAGTGCTAATGTTTTATTAATGCTTGTAGAATAAACGACAAAGTCACTCATAACATCATATGGCTGTAAAATATTCGACAGTATGACCCAAATTTTGTGCCGTTCTCGCGCAAAATTGCGATAACCGTTTCAATTTCAATTTTCAACACAAAACCGCGTGTTCAAAACACCAACAGACAGAGACCCCAAAGAATATAAAACGAGAACGACGAACAAATTTTCTGAACGCGCAATAAATCATTATAATGGGATTGGTAAAGAACGAGTGAAAAAGAAAAAGAGAGAAAGAATTAGAGAGAAAGCAAGAAGCCAAGAGTACAAAACAGCAAGAGCATTGAGTGAGTAAAAAGTACAGAGTGAACGAGATGAATGCCGAATTTCTGTACATGCCATTGAATGGGTATTTTCAATTTGTCCGTTATTCAAGCATCTGTTTACATCTCGTTTTTATCATCTTCAAATACCAAATAATTCATTCGTCAATGTTAAGTGCCATAGTTCTCGTTGCCTATTTTGAAGCCATCATTCATCCAATGCACGAAATGCATTCGAATGAATTTCAATATTTCAGCGAATCCAAAGTTGAATGAATACAAGTGTATATTCCAAATATAAATTGCATTCGCATTCGCATTTCGTCTTCTATTCAAGATTTTCTAAAAGATTTTGTAGATTTTTGTTGTTATTTTCGTATTGTACTGTTGTTATTGTTAGTAAAAAAAAAAACATATCGTTTTATGCTCGAAAATAATCATCATCATCATCATCATCGTTATCAACAACATTCGACAATTGGAAGAAATATTTTCCATTTTCTCTGTACTTTTGAACTGGGATCAGGTTAGCTAAGCTCACATGCCATGCATATTTGTTGAAGCAATTCACATTCATTTGTAATATTATTGATCCCAAATGAAACAATGGTCAATTTGTAGAAAATAACAAAAACAATCAAAAAACCCAAACAAATTGTTATTATTTGTGTATTCGATCAATACAGAGAATAAAAGAAAGAATGAGGGATGAGAAAAGAACAGAAAGTGAGAGAGAAAGCAAGTTCGAAAGTATTGAATCAATTCGATAAAGAAGAAAATTGCATTGGCAAGCTAAATATCTTTTTTTTTTTTTACTATTGACTACGTGCTCATTTCAATGACTAATATAATTTTGAATTTAAAGCACTTTTTCTTGCATATCGATATATTCTAACCAAGTGAATTGTCACAATACACGTATAAATTCAAGTAAAGGAGCAAAAAAGATAGAAAATCACTGCTCTATATTGAATTGCTCACAAAAGAGATTTGAAATTGTGAAAAGAATCCACTGCTAAAGACTTGTATTATGATTAATGGATTTCGATTCAATTTTTTTTTTCTTTTTTTTCATATCATCTTCTTGCCCGTTCTTGTGACACATTGAATCGATGGGAATTAAATCGAATAGCTTCATTTGAATACATTGCCAATTGGAAATTTCTCTCTCTCTCTTTCTCTCTCTCTCTCTCTCTCTCTCTCTCTTTCTCTCTCTTTCTTTCTCTCGTAAATTCGCTTGATTTAACAACAAATGTAAGTAAAATTATGTATTCTGTAACGTGATAGCAATGCAGCAACATTTCTGAAATCGATTTTATTCGATACAATATAATTTATTCATTGAACATTTACCACAAGATGCGCAGGTGACTCAATCAAGACACATTCCCTTGATGCGATACACAACAATACAAAGTTGAAGTAAAAGAAAAAAGAAGAATTTTTTGCAGCTGCAAAATGTTATCTCAATTTCCGGCCGGAAAACTACAAACAAAGGCGAAATTTTCATAATATTTCCCGATTAATTTTTTTTGCTCTTGCTCTCTCTCTCTCTCTCTCTCTGAATGCATTTTTCTCTTGCAAATGGATACATATTCAAAATTAACAACATTTTTTGTTGTTTTTGTTGATGTTGTTGCACATAAATGAATGATTCGTGATGGTAGAATGAATTTCATACTAGATTGATTCAATTTGACATTTAATATTAACTAACTATAGAATACTGTTCGAAAATTTCATACAAGAGAAGGGAGAGTGAGCCTAGGGGGAAGACACGGTTTTCTACTATCGTCTACTTTTTTTCTACTATTTATAATATTTTCATATAATGTGTGTACTTAGAGTTCCTAATAAGTTCTACTTTTTCCTAATATACTAATGAGTGTCTTCCCCCTAGGAGTGAGCAAAGAGATGGAGATAGACTTGTAATCAATTTTTGGATAAATTTATAAAATCATCAATTTAATGTGGCACAACAGCATAACGATGATGGTTAATTCGATCGTAATTGCAATTGCTCGAACAAAATATAGCGCAACAAATATAAATGACAAGCAGATATAAATAATGACATTTGTAGTTTTGTTTCATACATATCCAGCATGTAAGAGCATTGTTTTTTTTTTTTTTTTTTTTTTTTTGTTATTTTAAATCATTTTAAACGTTATAATTTGCGGATTTGCTTGAAGCGGTGAAATGTTTATTTCAAGGAAAATCCGATGTTATATGAAATTAAATGAACTACCGGTCGCAAAAATCATGTAAACTGTAAATTGGTCATTTAATATAAAAGTGGAAGAGAGAAAGAGATGAAGAGGGAAAACAGTGGTCATGTTTGCCTAACGCTTTGCATCATGGCTCTCTTTTTTTTTATGGTCAATTCAATCATATCCAGTCTCAATGCGTGCACGCGAAAACTAAACCCTCTCTCTCTCTCTTTCTCTCCATCTCTCTCTTCTTTGTATAATTTTAAATTTCATTTTCAACCAACTAATTATATGGCAGTTTATCAGCACTTGCATTTCGAATGAATGTAAAAAATTTATGAGCTGTTCGTGCAAATATTTACATGATTTTAATTAGATTTGATTAAATTTCTGCATATGAACGAGCACATATGAGAGAAAAAAAAAAAAGAAATAATAATAATAATAGCATAAAACAACAGAAATAATAACCATTGAGAGGGATGGAGAGAGATTAAGAGAAAGGCACCACGGAAAGTTCTTCCAATGTAAAATGATTATTTATGCCTTTTCATACATTTCATTTTTGTGGTGTGAAGAAAGAGTCGTCTTGTCAAAACAGTAAGCACAAATAAACACACGCTTGTTTCAAACATTTGCGCATAGTATAGAGCGTGAAAAACCGTGCACAGCATCCAAGCACATAAGGTTTTATTTATTGTTGGCTTTGTTGTAAACATTATTGCAAGAATGTTGAAGTGAATGCGTCAAATTGTGTGCAGAGAATCAATCGAAAAAGACGTTAAAGCTTTTTCGTAGACAAAAATACATACATAAAGAGAAAGAGAGAGAGAGAGAGAGAGAGAGAGAGAGAGAGAGAGAGAGAGAGAGAAAGAGGAGAGAGAGAGAGAGAAAAAGGGGGGAATGACAAAGAGATGCACACGACAAGCAGCTGTATTTTAATTTAATCTCTTTTTGCTCGTGCACACAATTCAAAAATGTCTATTTCTTCACATTTTGAATATAACTTTGTTTTACAGTTTACTACAGTGTCATTTTCCTTCTGTGTTTCTTTCTTTATTTCTATTTTCTTTAATAATGCGTTCATGCGCATTCACTGCACTCATATTCGCATTAGAGTAATATATGGCTTTGCTTTAACATAAATACGATGAATATAAAGAGTAGTAAAATAAAAGGAAAAGCACGCAAACTCACATATATTGATGGTATTCACTGAGTAAAGTTCAGTACAAAATGTTTTACTTTCATTTGTTGGCGGTTAAACGCCAGTTTGTGACGAGGAAGAATGAATGAATGAATGAAAGGAACAAATGACTAGCGTACGATCGCTTTAATGCACTAAACATTCAAGTCACAGTCAAACAAGGAAAAGTGGCTAAAGAAACTGAATCGGCGTTGAATTGCTATTTTTCTAAAAAAAAAAAAAAAAAAAAATGTGTTTCTTCGTACTTCATTCGTTCATTCATCACATTATCTCAACTGCATTTGCAATAATAACAATAATAACAATTCATGAATCGTAATGGAAGCACAACATGTGCGCTCTAAAGATGAGTGATAGTGGTTTACATCATACTTAAATTGTGCGCCACAGGTTTGCTGGATTTCTTTTTCTTTTCGATTTTTATTTCAGTTCATGTTCGCTAGCAGCTACTCTTGTCTCTTCTTCATCATTTAAGTTTTCCTTCCTTCTGCTCACACATACTCTCTCCCCTGCCACACCCCCCTCCCATCTCTCTCTCTCTCTCTCACTCATTATTATGCGCTTTGTGGGATTTTCTCATTGTACATTTACGAATTCACGCGACCATAGTAATTTAAATGGATGCTTTTAAATTTGTCAGACAGCTTATGGCTTACGTATCACTCTCTTTCATACTCATACGTGCATTATGAATAAATGCATTCACTAAATAGATCGTTAGTATTTGAAATGGATTAAATTGACGATGCATATAGACATTGATGTTGATGTAAATCAGACCTAATAAATTGATTACGATGGCAATAAGTATATCGTCAATAGGTAATTTTGATGCTTTTTTCTCCTCTTCTCTTCTCTCTCTCTCTCTCTCTCTCTCTCATTCTCATTATTTCATTTTTCTCTTTCTCTCGGTTTTTTTATTTGCAATTTCGCTGTTGCTGCTGTTGACGATGCTTTTGCTGTTGCGTCTTTTTGTTACTATCATTGTTGGTATTGTTGTTGTAGTTCAATCTGCGGCATATAAGCTCAAATTATATTTTATTGCAAATGTTTTTGTTGTTGATTTTGTTGTTGATTAGGTTGATTTTGTGTGTATATAATTGAATCAAATGTTTTTTGAAATAAATCCACTGTTAGATACTCGGTGAAATGATTTTAATTACACTTCAAAGGGGTCGTTTATATGTTTATTCGCATTTGGCGAAATAATATTTTCAACAGTCTTATCATCAATGTATTGCGTAAGCTTTCAATCTATTTGAAATATATTTTGTATCACATGTTAGCAAACTATGATTACGATTGGAAATTTTGATTGAAAAGATAAGAAGAAGAAAAAGAAAACGCAAATCATAAGAATGTAAAACAGGTTAAAATTGCATAAAAATGTCGAAGGTAGGCATGTTCTAGATCGAGCATACCAGAATTCTTAAGATTCTTTTTTTTTTTGGAGAAATTTCATTTTGGCTAAATCAGCTTTTTGATCTGAATTCACGCATATGCAAACAAAAGGAAACTCATTTCATGCTCTACATCTTTCAATTCCATCTCTTATGGAGACCAAGAGGGACGGAGAGTGAACAAAATAGAAAGAAAATTATGGAATTTCTTCAATCTTTGTTTTGTGTGTGTGTGTGTGTGTGTGTGTGTGTGTGTGTGTGTGTGTGTGTGTGTGTGTGTGTGTGTGTGTGTGTGTGTGTGTGTGTGTGTGTGTGTGTGTGTGTGTGTGTGTGTGTGTGTGTGTGTGTGTTTTTTTTGTGTAGAAAAAAAAATACCAGCGGCATTTTACTCATTTCTCATATGGCACATTATTTATTGCCATAAATTCTAATTTGTTTTAATTTTGTTAGAATTTGATTTGATTATGAGATTTGTGTGCAATCTGCAATGTCACCGATTTTGCCAAACACAAAATGCATGACATAAATGTCATTTTATCAAAAAGATTACTTAATTTTCTTGTCGGCGCACATTTTGATGTATGCACACCAGTCTCGTTTATTCCGATCGAATTAAACATCAAGTTGACACATTTGCCAAGCGAAATAAATAAGCGTTTATATTTCTGATGTAGTGCGAAAATTTAAACGGAAAAAAAAGCAATAATAACAACAACAACAGTTAAAGCCACCACAGAAAAGAAAACGGAGAGATTGACATCGAAGACGGTTCAGGAAATTGTAAGACCGTATGGTGTTTTCAGTGGTTAAATCCAAAGGTGAAAAGATGATTATTATGAATGCAAGAAATATATCAAATCTATACGATCCATTTTCAAATGGATGGCATAAGTTTTGTTTCTTTTGCCATTTGTGTTTTCATTTTTTTTTTTTTTTTTTTTTTTTTTTTCATCTCAAAACTCTAGCAGGCGTAAACAAATCCAAAACAGTGTGCATTCATTAAAATGAATGGCGATACGCATATAAAATATGAAAATGAGATTGAATAAGCATTGAAGCATAAAAAGGGGAGCACAAATGCCATGTAAAAGTCAAAGTATTAACCATTATTTATCGCAAATATTTTTTCATGAATGGAATTGAGCGTGAAAACACTTTGATTTAAAAAATTGCACATATGTTGTAGTAGTATATTGTATTGTTGATTTTTCATCTATAGAAAATCGGTTCGTTTGAATTTTTCATTCAAAGAAAATGTCGCGCTGTTATATACACAATATATATTTATATACACATTGGTTTCAGCCGAAAAAAAAAAAAAAAAAAAGAGAAATAAAATGAGAAAAATTCAGTGTTCGCATTCAAGGCAATTCATTAAAAATGCATTGCATGAAAATCGTAAGATCACATCACAAATATAAAATATCGTATAAAGAGCAAGTTGGAAGCAAACTGGCCGCGAGCGGTTTATTCACTTGAATACCTATCAGCTGTCTTAGTTAAGCGCACACAGAAATTTCCCCGAAAGGGAAGCAGCAAAAACAAACGATGTTAAACCCCATAGACAAACATACACGCGCATATAAAATATATAGAGCACAAGTGAACACAAGCAATCACAACTTTTGATTTGAGAACAAAAAACAAAAAAAAACCGAACTGAGCCAAAAATAAAAGCAGACGGAGATTTTCAATGGAACACATGGAAAAAAGATTGAATAAAACGAATGGGCTGAGGAATAGCATATGAACCATGGTACAAAACCGTTGAAAAAAAAAAAACAGAGCAGAGAACACTCCAACCGGAGTGTTGAGCGGTCATCGATTAAATATTCAAATTGATGCGTGCACGCCAGGTGAAATGAAAATGTGATGTATTTTCGTAAATTATTCAGCGGCAGATTTATAAAAATTCATTGACCACTTTATGGCAATTACAGTTATATGATTTTTGAATTTATTCTTTTATTTTCTGCAGATTTCGCTCTCTTTTTGTTTCTACGTGCATCTGTTTACAAATTTTTCTTCAATATGGTTCAATTATGCCTTTTACGATGTCCCAAAAATTGTTCTTTGTTCGCACTGTTCCTTCCATTATCCCCCCTCCTAATAGCCAATCTGCCTCATCCGATCATCTCTTCTGATTCATACGTAAGTTTGTTTGCGGATTTATGCTCTTAATTAAAATATAAGTCGCTATCATTTTAATTTAAATAAAATGATTGATAAAATGATGATGGTGTTTTTTGTCTTTCTACAAAGACGCAAAAATGTGGTAATTTTTTTTCTGAGACAAACACTTTATTAAACGCTATTATTGTATAAAATCGATGTGATTTTGTATTGAATCACAAGCCATATGAGTCCCGCATTATAATATTTATTTTTTGCGAAAAAATACACACATACACGCACACACAACTTAATTAAAATTATTTACGTGCATATTATGTAATCTTTTTGCTAATTATACACAGAATTTTATGTAAAATATCTACAAACACAATCTACCTCAATATTTGTCACAAAATGTGCCATTTATAATGCGCACTGGCTATCAAGTTGGAATTTGTTTTAATTTCATATTTGAAATGTTCCCTCTTTAAAAATGTTCCCATATCCATTATAATAATTTTGTGATTATTGTTAGCATTGGATGTTATCTTAATCTCGTCGTAATTAAGCATTTTCTGCTGGTTTTTTTTTTTCCTCTGTAGAAATCTTTAATCTGTGTGATGTGTTCCATGAATTTTTCACTGTTGTTTGTTTTTAACGATTATTATTCCATTTTTATTTTTTTTATTTTTTTATTTTTTTTTTTTTTGTTTGTTTCAAACATAGAAAAATAGCATAACAACAATAAAATATCACGTGATTCTGTGATAATACCGCAAAAATGAAAAGAGCGACATAAACAATTTCCGAAGACAAATGGAGCGTATTCACATTTTTTGATATTCGTTGGCACGGCCATCATCATTATCATCTTTGAAATCTATGCGCTTTGAAAAGTGCCATTATGTTTGAAACGGGAAAAATGAATCAAAACAGACACACACACACACACACAGGAACACACACACACACACATACAGGCACACACACACATACAGGCACACACACACATACAGGCACACATCATTCAGCTATTGTTAGGAATCCTAACTTAGGTTTGATAACGACACATAAGCAAACAAAAATATAAATACCGCGATGACACAAAAGCTTCACAATTGAAAGCAATAGATGAAAGAAAGAGAAATAGATAGAGAAAGAGAAAAGAAAAGAATGAATCAAGGCCAGAAAAATGGAATGTTTTTTCGTGCTCACACTAAATCGAAATAAAACTACAAAAGTCGCTGAAGCAATTTTCTTCCATGAAAAAAATGATGATTGTTTTTTATTCGCTGTCTGCAAATGTTTATGTCTTATGTCTTATGAGAGATAGAGATGTGTGTGTATGTGTAGAGGAAGAGATGTGTCAGAATGCGATACGCACGACCAACTTCTCGGAAACGTTTTTCATCACATTACAGACAGAAAGGCAAATTCTATTTTATGTTTAGTTGTTTTATGTTTTTTTTTCTCTGCTATTTCCCACATCCATTTGAGAACTGATAAAGTGAAACTGATAAAAAAAAATTATATCCGAATTGGCCATGGGACATTTATGTTTGCTTTTATTCCATATTGTGAGAATTCGATAAAATGGATGTCAAAATTTATGAATGAAATGACATATAAAGATTGAACTTGATCGTCATTCGTTTATGTAACTTGAAAAATATCTAAATTGAAAGTGGAATTATAGATACTGACATAAAATCAATTCGATTACAGAAGATAATCAAGATACAACAATACAGTTTTGGCGCTGTTTAGTCGATACCAAAAACGAAATTAACGCATAAACATTATATGGAATGCCATTTTGAATTTTTTATAATTTGTACGGAAATGTAAAGAAATAGTAAATTAATAATTTTCGACAGTTGCCTTGAAATTTCAAATGTAAATCATTTGCAATAATCTAAATTTGCATTTTATTTATTTTGCTTATTCTCATGATTTTTTATTAGATTAATTGGAAATAATTTACATTTTAAATGATGCGGGTGCATCACTTGAATTCCATTGTGATATATTTAAAGCCTCAAGACATTTGTCTTTTCACATTATTTTCAGTAAACATAAACAATTATGGAAGTATAACTCAGTCTGCCAGATTTGATATGGAACTGGTACCAATTTTTTATCATATGTTGTTGTGCTTCAATAAATCTTTATTTTGGTATTTTGCACGCACAACTTGACAAAAAAGGTAACCAAACTCCAAGTCTGCCAAGCGACCAAAGAACAAGAGAAATGAATGAGAGAGAAAGATTGAAAAAAAAAAATATTGTCATCACACGCGGTTGAGTTTCGTTTGGCAAAACGATAGAAAATGAGCAAGACGAAAAACACATTGCATACTAACGACCCCAAAAAGGAATCTGAAGTATGTACACAAACAAATCCATTTGAATTTCAAATGGCTGCAATCCCATATATGTTGTGTAATGACAACAACAACAACAGCAGCAGCAGCATCACCACCAACACCACCAGCAGCAGAAAAAGATGAAAATAAGCCGTGAAAACGTAAAGAGAACTAAAGACATTTGCCAGCTTTACCATATATATATACATTTATTAAGGTAGAAACGAAGAAGAAGAAGAAGAAAATGACAAAAAAAAAACTTGAAACAGCAGCAATTCAAAAAACTCAAAACAGATGATACAGCATCACGATGGTGGATGCTGGTGTGACAGCCTGTCAATTTGCACCATTTTCAAGTAATAGCAAATTAGCTTATTTCATTCATGGGTTGCAATTCATTTGAGCCCATCATGTAATGCGTATTTACGGAAAAAAGAAAACGCTGAAATGTTGTAATGCTCCTTAAAATTCTGCTCGGCTTCTGCTGTGTACTGTACAGCTCTGAACTGAAATTCCCTTTTGTTACATTTTATAGCTGGAGTTTTATTATCATCATTAGTTTCGTAAAATGCATCACATCCCATTCAAATGAATATCAAAATAAAAATAAGAATAAAAAGAACACACGCGCGAGACGCGTTCTCTCTCTCTCTCTCTGTGTGTGTGTGTGTGTGTGTGTGTGTGCACGAGAATTTGCTTGGTTGACTTTTTCTTACCACATCATTGAAGAATTTGTGTACGAGTGTGAGTGTAAGTTTGTGTTTTTTTTCTCAATGTGCTAATGCTTTTCCCACTTTCTTTCTGGTTGTGCAATTTTTCCCTGTTGCTCGCCGTTCCATCCCTATGCCATACCAAATTGTTTGAATAAAACCATACTAATTGGTACACACATAAAATAAATTGTATACTGTTGGCGACTCTCAGTAAATGTATCATGTCAATGGGTCGTTTTAAAATTGCCATGTGGATGAACAAATTGAACAGCAAAATGCAAACAGATTATTCAATACATGAGAGTTAATTTTTATTTGAAATAAAATACCAGACATCATACATTAGAATTGTTTAATTTCATTTTAAATTCTCTTCATTATTGTACATACGATGGTTTTTGCTACTGTAGCCTGTTGGCATGTAACAACATCCGAATGAAAGCAATTTTCATTATAGATTTTATTATCCAGTGTGCCTGCAATGAATAGGCGAAATGCTTTTAAAACTTTATCATGTTGCATGCAGCTAGCAACTTAATCAGATGAGATGACCACATAGACGAAAGAAAATGAATTAAAATGTGAATCACAAAAACTATGATCTTACTTAGTAGAAACCAAAATCTATGAAGAGAGGGAGAGAGAGATAGAACGAAGGAGAGAGATAGAATGTGAACAAACTAAAGTGGCTACTTGTGATCTATAAACCATTTTAGAGTGTGCGAACACGTTCTTTTGTTTCAAACGTACGTGAGTGAGATGGTTTGTAGCACACTTATCTTTGAAATGACCACGCAACAAAAGAAAATATTTCTGAATGTGTGTTTGTAATATTTTTTTGGAACTTTTTTGTTTGTTATTGTTCCGTAGTCTGAATGAAAATCGATCAAACAAACTTCATAAACAAATGAATGAAATGACAATTTTATTTATGAATAGAGAATAATGAAACCGTAACACAAATTTCAATTCTATTGGGTCACAGTTTGTTTGATGAACAGATAGATATGTTATAGAACTTTTTGCGTAGAAAGAAGAACAGAGAAAGAGAAAGAGAGAGAAAGAGAGAAAGAGAGAGAGAGAGAGAGAGAGAGAGAGAGAGCAAGAGCTATAGAGGAAGAACGAGAAAGCGAGAGAGAGAGAGAGAGAGAGAGAGAGAGAGAGAGAGAGAGAGAGAGAGAGAGTTAGAAGAAACAACAATAAACCGGGACAATGTGAAAATAGTTGAGACTACATGTGACCGATATGTTTGTCAATGTTCTTTCAATAGAAAATTGCGTGACCTGACAGCATCTTTTTTCATCATTATTAAATGCCTTTGATCGCAATGAAGCGATTGTTGTCTGTTTGAATCTTTTTCGTGATGCATTCAACCAAGTGTAGTGGTTGGAAATATTTACCCTTCAAGTGATTTATTCCAATCAAGCGCATATAGATAGATGAGAGGGCGCAAGTTAGTACCATGTGGACAACCATCAACACTGAACTGGTCTTTTGTCTTAACATTTTCAATACATATATAGATTTTCATATATATATATTCGATGCTAATAAATTAATGGTTGTTATTGGAAAAATAAATCTTTGAAAAAGTTATTTCATAAGCGTGCACAAATCCCATTCAGAGCGTTACTGCTATTATGTTTTTTTTTTTTTACTTTTTTTCATCTGTTATTGTTCGTGTTCGATTTAACTGATTCATTCTACAGCCATAGCTAAAGCCAATTCGATCTTAAATTCCGAATACGAATAAAATCCTGTTCACTTGCAATATTTATCCGTTAGCCGACTGATTTGGTCTCATGTATTCGCACAAT
>JAQOWM010000955.1:2412500-2505000 GCA_029041755.1 Resseliella maxima | reverse complement strand
CTATTTATACAAATCGATTGCAGAAATGCAAATAAAAAGAACATACACATATAACCAATATACAGTGAGACATGAGAAACAGAGAAAATAATGACCAAGAACAAAGAATTTGTGTGAAAATAAATAATGGCAGCACGTTTCATATTTAAAGTTTTGACTCTCATTTTTTTTCGCGCTCTCTCGCTCTCTTTCTCTCTCTCTCTTTCTCTCTCTCTCTCTCTCTCTCTCTCTCTCTCTCTGTCTCTCTCTTTCTCTGTCTCTCTCTCCCTCTCTTAATTCAATCGCGTCCGCCCTGTATATGAAGCGTGAACAACGGCATATATACGGTGTACGATGTGGATGAGTGTGTGATAGAGAAAGAGAGAGAGAGTGAAACGAGAGATATAACGAATGAGAGAGAGAGAACGAGAGAGAACGATTGAGGGAGAGTGTGAGAAAGCGTGATTGGAAATGAAAGAGTAAAAGAGTAGAACTAAAATAAGAGTGAAAGAGAAAATGAGAGAAAGACAAAACGCAAACGTAAATAGGTACAGATCGAGAACGTTAAAAAAACATGTGCGACTCATTTGAATGCGTGTTGGATGGTAATGGCTACATCATATCATATTTTTAGTTGGCACTTTGAACGGGTCGGAACAATTCAAAACGTGCAAGTCCAAAAGGAAACTTGTCACAGATATAAACTTTTTATTTTCTCCCCTCAAATGTACCGCCTTTTAACCCATTTTAATTCAATTTTCAGTTTTAATTCCCTTTTTTGACGACCACTTGAAATGCAAAAATAAAAATTTGATAAAACTTTTAATTTTTGCGCTGTTGTTACGGTTTTATTTTTCATTAATATTTTTCTTGTTTTTTTTTTTCCTTTTTTGTTCATATAGTATGCATATATTTTTTGCATTTACAATCATAATAAACCTTTCTATTTATGATTTTTGATGCAGAACGTGTCACAGTTCGTTGCTATTTATGCATGTTACTTTTTCGATTATAATGCTTGGTTCATCCTGACTTTAATTAAATATTGACTTTAATTAAAAAAGGCACACAGAGAAAACTATATAATTTTGGCGTATGTGCGGGTGGTTTGGTCGATACGAGCTCAAAGTATGTCAAAACTAAATTAAATTTTCCACTGATCATCATTCCGGGGGTACTACATTTATATGTTTCAGATTAACGCTTTTATTTGGCAAAATGTACTTCACTATAGATTCAGTTAAATGAAATATAACTGCAAATAGGTGATCTAACAGCATGGAAAAAATCCTATATTTGTAATTTAAAGAATGTTCTACTCACAAAGCGATGAATACAAATTCATGGTTTTTTTCGATACCATTGCCAATAATTCATCAAATTTATTTCAACATTTTTTATTTTTCGCTATGTCTGCCTGCTTCCCTTCATGATTCTCTCCATCTCCCTCTCTCACTCACTCATTTGCTATCTCTCTCTTCCTCTTTCACTCACTCATTCGCTATCTCTCTCTCTCCCTCGTTATGTCTTTCATTTTGATTTCGCTTTCTCGTATTGCGAGTTTGTGTTTTTCTATATTTGTACATGTGCGTGGAATTCAATCGAAGTCGATTCCAATGATATTGTATATTTATATATATATTTTTTCTCTCTCATTTTTGGTCAATTCCACACATTTGATGGTTGATTTTGAAATCTATCTAAAGAGATGTGTGAAAGAGTGAAAAATAAATATTGATCGGCATTTCAATTGGTCATATGATGGCAGATATATTCGATCGATAAATAATTGGCTTTTAGCATTGTTGGTTATGTAAGTAATTGCAATTTGAGCAAATATTTGATCCAATCATTTGGTTTGTAAAAAATATTTGCAAAATTTTACATAGTTTAAAATGATGTAACAGGTGAAATGAACTGAAAAGTAGCTTAAATTGTGTTGGTGACAACATTTCATTGCCATATTATACAAATTTGTTAATTAAATTTTGCGTCGAGCTCAGGAAAAACTTGTATGCAATAGCAAACTACTTTATGACAATGTCGATGACAACAATGATGTCAACGCAAAAATAGTTCGCGAGAACTCACAACAATGCCCAAGAATGTAAAATGTTGGTTAATATGATAAAAAAGAGACGCGAATGGAAATGTTTACAATGCTGTGTGAAAATGTGCTTGTAGTGAAGTGTCTTTTCGAACATATCATCTAAATCGGTGTAAATAAATGGGTTCATGTAAATCCTTTTAATGCCATTCTTGACATTAAACTCGTTCACCATTTTCAAGACAATGTTCACTATATACAAACATACCGGTGCGTGTGTATTCATTATGAATATTTCTGCTGTGGATTTCATGTTATTTGGTTTTTAGCGAAACAATTACTCAAGCTTTTATATTTATGTTTAGCATTCAGCGTTTATTTGCGTTTCTTATCACAGTTTTTCAAAACGATTTTCAACTGCAATAAGCTTTTGAAAATGTTTTGTGCGCTTTTTTCTTTCGCTTCTCTCTCGCATTCATTTTGACCGTATTGAAGGATTGAAGGTGGTGTTCCATTATCATTAGAACAAAAAAAAAAAAAAAATTGAAGAAGAAGAACAAGATATGATGATCATGGTGATGATGATGATGATGATAATGATGATGTCGTATACACGAATGAGCATAGGCAAACAAAAGAGAAAATAGTGTAGAAAAAACAAAAACTGATTGCTCACACATACATTCACTGCTAACAATTTCAAAAAATTCTCAGTAAGCCAATTTTTTGATAATCCAAACGGTTACCGTTACGTTTTTAGCGAACATGTTTATGTCGAGTGGATTTAATTGGCGCTTTTATCGCTTTTGTAAAATGTTCTTCATAAAGAATTTTAGATGAGCATTTGCGTTTTGCCACAATTGACGGTAAATATTCGCCACTTTCCATTTGTCGTCTATAAAATACCGTCTAATGTTCATTATTTGGTATGAGAGTTAAAATTACGATTATATTACAAAAAGCCACCATATACAGTGTTACATATACTACTCGCACACAATTTGCTACAAATTAAAATGTATAATTAGCGGACAATTTGAACTCCCATCGTTCGTACAATGCAGACACACACACGCACACGCACACGCACACACATAATAAACTTGTGTGCTCATCATCTCGTGTATTTTTTGGTTATTCATTAGGTGCCTTTTTCCATGTGGAACAGCAATTTGTCTGGCAGCTTGATCTTTTATAGGTATATGAAAATTATTTCCCAGCCGTAAATTTGCTAGCCATATTCGAACAATTTTCAAACGTACATAAAATGCCATTCCATATTTCCTGAGCGCATAACATCATTCGAACCGGTCGGTTAAATGTTTTGATAAGGATTTTTGTGTTTTTGGTTTTTTTTTTTTTTCGTTTTCTCATTCTTTTCCTTACTTTTTCCTCATCTTCATTTTCATATAACTCTTTTTCTTCTTCTCTCTCTCTTTTTTTTTTGCTGAAAACCACAATAAAATTTGGTGAAATAAAATAAATGAACTCTCAAACGTGTTACAACACGAAACGAAATATTCACATCTGTTTTTGAATGGTAAAAAGACTTTTGAATAGATTCTAGATTCGTGCTCATGTTTAGGTTTATGTATTTGTATTTTGTACGCGATGAGCTGGCGTTTGAGTTGTTAGCACTTCCTATTTCGATTTTATAATACTCGAAGGAAACATTTAATAGAACTGAGAAAAAAAAAACGACGAAGAATAAAATTGGTAAATGTAAAATATCTGTAACCGTTTAAATGTTCCATGAATATAAAGTGTGAAGAAAGGTTGGTAGTGATTTAAGCGAAACGTCAGGTGCGTGCATTATGGTGAATTATTGAAATCGACAAGGCATACATACACAAACAGAGAAGGACTTTGAGTTAGTGAGAGAACAAATAGAGAGAGAGAGAGAGAGAGAGAGAGAGAGAGAGAGAGAGAGCGAGAGAGAGAGCGAGAGAGAGAGGGAGAGAGAGAGCGAAAGAGAGAAAGAGCGAGAAAGAGAGCGAAAGAGAGAGAGAAAGAGAGAGAGAGCGAAAGGGAGAGAGCGAAAGAGAGAAAGAGATTGAGATACAGAGAGGTAGAGTTGGGAATATAGATGTTATATTGCGCGGCACCGTTTCCCAAAACAACAAACTCATTTTTCCTAACGACGTAAATGATAAATCTCGTTCTCAGCATACATATTTATCAATGTTATTATGATCCATCAAGTGTTTCAGCATGAATTTCATGTTAAATTTAAAATATATTCAAGATTTGATAGTTCATTTGCTTCAATTGCCACTCATCATATTTGGTTTCATTGCAATGCCATGTATGGCCGTTAATAAGTTGTCATCATTTCATTTCCACCATTGAAAAAAACGATCAACTTACATATCTAACGAAAAAATCTACAGCACACAAGAATCAAAATGGAAATGAATAAGCAGAACGATACACATTTTAACATTAAATAGGAAATTAAAATATTCTTTTACGCATCACATTTAAGAAACGTTTTAAACATCATTCCGTTAGATATTAATGATGATAAATATCGAATGTCCTGCTTAATGTCAAGATAACAAATATTGTTTGACGTATCTTATGCATCGCGTTTTATTTACAAATTGAATGCGACAGATGAATTAGCAACTTAATGGTTTTTTATGTATTTTTTTTTTTTTTTTTATTCATTCATCCATACTTTGCCTACATCGGATGTGGTGATGATTTGAATTGATAAGAGAAAAAAGATGAAAATCGAACGATTGGGAGCGAGGGAGATAGAAAGATAGAACAGAAGATGGACAGAGAAATATACAGAAAATAAAACATCAACATTTCACCCAATATAACTTTTATAAATAAATAATTGAATTCGCAAGATTTCCCTCATGAGACTAAGGTGATTTGTCACTTGAGAAGAAGAGCGAAGAAAAATACTGTAAAACCAATATGCTCACTTATTAAATTCGATTCCGCTTTTTCTCTCTCTCTCTCTCTCTCTCTCTCTCTCTCTCTCTCTCTCTCTCTCCCTCTCTTTCTCTCTCTCTCTCTCTCCCTCCCTCTCTCACCTCCCTCTCTCTCTCTCTCTCCCTCTCTCTCTCTCCCTCTCTCTCTCTCTCTCTCTCTCTCTCTCTCTCTCTCTCTCTCTTTCTCTCTCTCTCTAATGATGATTGCTTTTTATAGACATTTTCATCAAAGTGGCCATGAATAAGGAATTCCTTTCATCAGTTGTGCATTTCCCATTCGATATGAATATTTTAAAGTACAAGTGTAGAGAAAAAAATGGAACATGTCACAAGTTAAAAAAATAAAAATACAAACAGCCATTCAACTTTTGCCTCTCGCATTGCTATAAGAAAAAAAAAACAACAACAAACTTTTATATCATTAACAAAGTTTTGCTGAATCTTCATTTGAAGTAAAATAAAAGTTGATTTTAGATTATACGTCAAAATGAAATTAAAATTTATCGATGCTCTCAACTTGATGCCATAATGAACGACTTTTCAAATTCCACTGAATCTTTGGAATTCACATTTTCAAACCGCATCAAATCATAAATACACACTCACTTACAATTCGATGTCATCATTTCGATCAAGTTCGGATCGATGTCAAAATTTGGAAGTTAAACACGGGGATGGACACCATTAGCAAATTAGCGTTTCCAATGCGAAATATTAGTAAAAATAGCAAATTAGCAGAACAAAAAAATTACTATTTGAAATACATTGAATAATGTATTTTATACGAAGATTTTACAGTGTCAATACATTTCAAATGGAACATTTTGTTTTTCCTATCTAAATACATTGGATCTGTACATTTCTTATGGAGATTTTTTCCTCCATATAAAATACACACATAGAAATAACTGTCAGTGTTTATGTATTAGTGATTCTTATTTGTGAATCTGAAACAGAATTCTTTTCACAACTACAAAAATTCTTTTTCGTGAAAACGAATTTTGGTTATGTTGTGTCAAATATATATGGGTGACAGTTCAGATATAAAATTACGTGCTGATTTTTTACACAACATAACCAAAATTCGTTTTCACGAAAAAGAATTTTTGTAGTGGTGAAAAGAATTCTGTTTCAGATTCACAAATAAGAATCACTAATACATAAACACTGACACTTATTTCTATGTGTGTATGTTAACCCAGCTGTAGACTATTGGTTAACGCGCCAGGCTTGCAAGCATGGGGACGTGGGTTCGATTCTACTCGTATTCAAAATCTTTTCTATTCATTGAACGCACTCATTGATAGAAGAATTGAATAGATAGTCGATATTTGAACCACACGGAGTGTCTCGGATAAGCACTTTAAAAATTGTTGGTCCAGTGTTGTGCATAACGAAGCAATTGATTAACGCACATCTCTTTAATTAATCGCCTTAGCGCTTGGATTGTCGTTCATACTTCAATCCGCAAAAAGGTGTAGCCAATTATGGGCCGAACGTTCGATTGTGGTGCAGTTGTGCCCTGCAAGCCTCTCACATACGCTTTCGAATATAATGTTCACTGGCTGATTAAAGACTAAACACACTGAAAAATTCGGAATACCATTTGGTCTATAAACTATGATTAATGTAATGTATAAAATATGTTGTCTCTATAAATTTTTTACGACTGAAAACCGTTCATATAAAATACACTGTCCAATGTATTTCAAATGAGAAATTTGTTTACACTAGAATATTACAGAATATTAGCAAAAATTAGTGAAAGAACAGAAAAATAGCATTGGTGTCCATCCCCATGAAGTTAAACCAAACAAAAATTGTTTTTCAAAAGAAAACTGTGTTCCAGTTTTTGGCTCGATTTCGATGCATTGTGCAAATTAGTCGCATCGTTTAAATAGAAACACTACTTGAGCAAAAAAAAAAAAAAAAATTTGATGAAGTTGACTTTGCGGATAACAAGTAGTTTTCTTTTGGTCTTTATAAATCAACCTCATTTTCATATTTCATATTTCAATTCCGTTTCGATATTCATTTACAGTTCATGATTTCAAGAGTTTTGCATTTGATAAACGCATAAGCAGCAATAGCACAAGCACTTGGCCAAATTAGTCGACAAAATGGAAAATGTCAAATGGTTTGGAATTTTTGGTCAGCAAACGATAAATCGTGTTTTTGTTTCGCAAATTCATTTTTGGCACGAGATTATTTTATTGAAAATTCTATTTTTGCCAACAACAGATTGCATATCGCTTACAATGAAAACATTTTAGGTTTATTTTGATACTGTGACAGTTTGACAGCTTCATAATTTAGTCAGTGTTGAAATTTCGAGATTTCAAATCAAGTTCAACTATTTCCTTTCTCTCTTCCCTGTCTCTAGCCATTGCTTCAAATTGTAACGTTAATTTAACGATTTGAGTGAGATTGTTTGATTTTTTTTTTTTTTTTTTTTTTTTTGTACGCCCGTTGATTTTCTCTCAGTCTAGCAATTATTATTACAATCATCGTATTGTGTGCAGAAAATGAATTTTGCAACAAAATTTAAAAAAAAAAAAATGAACATCACAGATAAATGCAAAAGAAGAAGTGAAGGAGAAAAAAATGTCATTGTTTTAACGTACAAAACGAACGTGCATTTGTTCTACGAATATTGAAATATGAAAACGAGCATACGATGCTCATGATGAGCAAAATAATTGTATGCGTTTTGTTGAAAACGGCGACGTGATATTTTCTTGCACGATGAATATCCTTGCTTGTTTTCAATCTGCATTTATTGTTGCAAATTTTCATTTCCGTTGTTCATTTCATGCAATTTCATTTAGAGAGTCGAAAATTCAAACCATGAAACATTTCATTCATTCACTCACTCACTCACTCACTCACTCACTCACTCACTCACTCACTCACTCACTCACTCACTCACTCACTCACTCACTCACTCACTCACTCACTCACTCACTCACTCACTCACTCACTCACTCACTCACTCACTCACTCACTCACTCACTCACTTTCGATAGATTTCAGCAAACCGAACGAAGAAGAGAGAGAGAGAGAGAGAAAAAAATAAATAGAAGAAAATGATTTTGCAATGATAGAGAAAAGAATTAATGACGAGGCATCTTAAGAACCCACATTGCGTCTATGATCTGCTTTCCACCTGCCTGCGTATTTATTCTGCATGATTCAAAAGCGGGAAGAAAGAAAAAAAAAATGAATCGATTTTATTTCACTTCCCTCACAAGGAAGTATCTATATTTCTATTTATTTTGAGTAAAATATGCATGTATCGGAATGAATAACATCAATCGTACACTTAGATTTAGTTCATGTTGTGTTTGTGAGCTTTCAGGCAACATTTTAGCTTGGCGAAAGGCATTTCAACAATGCAAACTGATTTAATAATATGAAGAATAGTGAGTGAGGAGATGGAAAACGAAGAAAATAGACAGACAAAAAAGAAAAAAAGAAGTAGAAAAATTCAAAAAATTGAGATAGAGGTAGAGCGAAGAAGAAATATACATATTATACATATATATATTTAGCATATTTAAGGAATGAAAATTGATTGTATTTTGACAGAGGTTTTTCAAAGTAAAACCACATTGAATGATGTGTTGGTGGTGATGGAATAGGTATCAGCATTTTTTGATAAAGTTCACATAAATACGCTTTATTTTTCTTACTTTTTCCTTTGCAAATGCTTAACACTATATGCTGACAGTGTCAATTTAAACGATGAGAGAAAAAAAAAACATGAATACCTTCTTTGTCTGCATCAAATAGTCTATAAAACCATCGTCAATCGAACAGAGAATCGTACAAAAAAAAAATGTTTTTCTTGAAATCCAGAACAATGGATAGAGCAAAAAAAAAAAAAGTATTAACAGAGGCGCAATGTTGGCAAATAATAGTGAGTATTTGTCTGTGAGAAAAAGGAGAAGAAAAAACGAATAATAATAAGAATTTCGAATAGGAAGAAGTAAAGAGAGAAGAAGATGGAACAGAAAATAAGCCAGTATCTTGAGAAAATCTTTCTTTTATTGAAACGCAATTTCTATGCAACATTTGCAATTCATATAGGAAATTGAGAATATTGAAGAAGGGACCAAACAGACTGTCAAATTTATTGGAATTGATGCAAAACATAGAAAATGTTAAATTCCTATGCGAAAGATGAGCATAGATCGACAAAAATGTGAATGATAGTGTACCTATTTAAAAGTCAGAGAAACAGCAAGGACGAGAGTTAGACGGAAAAAACGAAACACACACACACACACACACACACAGAGAGAGAGAGAGAGAGAGAGAGAGAGAGAACATGAAAAAAAAAAATAAAACGATGGACTTCGAATCGAAAACTTTTTTCATGCTGCCCAATTCATTTTTGCGATTCACTTATTGTTATTTTGGAATTCAAGAATGGAAAAATGCTTCAAAAAGGTTCATGAAATAAGTTTAAATTTTTTTTGTAATTTTGGCAAAGGCTAAGTACTCTTGGCTCCTTAGATATCGTCATTCGAATTCTGTTATATTGAAAATTTAACTTAGCATAAAAGTGTTTATTAATTTAAAATGACGACCAAGCGGTTTGAATATTCTTTGTTGTGTTTTCCTCTGTGAATGTTTGCACACAATTCATTAAACTCTCTTATGCAGGCCAAGAGTAAAAGGTAGAGAGAGAAAGAGAGAGAGAGAGAGAGAGAGAGCGCGAGAGAAAGAGATATAGATAAAAAGGGAAAGAGAAAGAGACTGAGGCGGAAGTGAGTTTTATTTGTGAGCACTTTTCCGGAATGAAAACTTCTCAAAGTGTTTGTTGTCAAACAAAATGAAATATTACGTTCTATTAAAAGTTTCCGTTTGAATATTATAATCGAAATTTTTTTTTTTCTTCCCTGTTAGAAACAAATAAGTGTTACCATTCGTATAATGTTGCCGTTAATGTTGGTTCATTATAAATTGTGCAGACCTTAGCATTGATTTTGATACACGTGCCAACCATTTCAAATAAGAGGCAGTCACATTGTATCAACAAAAATTCACTTTAATTTCCGATTTTTTTTTTAGGTAGCACAAATTGAACATTCGACAATTATTTTTACGGTGAAATTAAATTAGTGTGTTAAATGGCCAAATCTTAGACGAACCATTCAAACAATAAAAACCAATCGAAATGCTGTAGAATTAAAGTGCCAAAAATGCGATTGAATAAATGTGTTCTTTTTTATGTGGGTGCGACGCACATGTGGCCATGCTCTTTCAAGCACACCAACCACTCACAGTGTGAATGCTTTTTCCATTGTGTTTGTATAATGTAAGCACAGTTCATTAATCAATTAATTTTGGGTTCGCGTTTTAATAGTTTAATAATAACAATAATAAAAATGTCAATGCAGATGAATGGTATGGTTTCACACTCGATGAAATATCCATGTCTTTGCGGAGACCAGGAGGGAGAGGTTTAGAAAATTAAGACTAGCTTGTTGCAAAGCGTAACATTTGTTAAATGGACAAAACAGCCCATCATACAAATGCGATGAAGGGCAATGTAAAGAGAGTGGAAATTATTTGATTTATAAATACCTGACAAGAGTATGAGCATCTGAGAAGCATATCACAATTACCCGCCGCATTGTTGCTTAATTGAAATATGAACGACAAAGTATGACGCACAACGGCAAATGGCGCGTACAATGGCAAAAAGAAATTCTTTTCTATGCTATGACCAGTTCACATAATTACATATTATTTATAAGTCTTATGGTTTAAATTATTTTATTTGTTGCCGCCTATCGTTCGCTTGGTACGGAAAATCGTTCGCTTGGTACGGAAATTGTTCAAGCTAAAAATTTCGTCGGAACTTCAAAATCCCAAATACAAAATGAAATCTGTTTAATTGAAAATTATACGCAGTAATAGATTTTAGTTTGTTTGTTTGTTTGTTCGTTACAAAAATGAATTTCTGATGTTTTTCACAATTTATGATTTTGATATTGTCGAGATTGGTTCTGATTGTATGCAATTTCTTGATTGTGTTATGGTAACGCAACCATGGAGTTCGTGCAACATTCGAATCTCATTCGAATGTATACACTGAAATTGGTTCAAAAATAAACTATGTTGCCTTTGCTATACATTTAAAATACATTGCGCTCAGCTTGGTTCATAGATGCCGTATATGCCGTAATATGGCCTCCCATCTTATATGTTGAAATTTGTAATCGGTTCCTATCATTATTGGATCAAAATGGTCAAAGAATCTTCTCAATTTTACGGTGTCAAAGCAAAGCAATTGAATGCTCTATCTGCGTATTGTTCACAGGTTTACATAGATGCATTTGTTTTCACAAATTCAGTTCAATTAAATATCCTTTATTTTTATCCAAAACACATGTTCACCTTTTTTTTTTTTTTTTTTTTTTTTGATATTTGTTTTTCATTTTTATTTTCTTTGCAACACTAACTTTGTTTTTTGACCAGATAGTGGTTTGGAATATTTCAGTAAATTGGTTAGCAAACAGTGCATCAGAAACTAAAGAGCGATGAGAGAAAAATGTGAAGGAGCGAGCTTTGACAGTTTGAGGCAAGTGTAAAAGTGAGAGAAAGATTCATATAAAACATAAAAGAAAACCAAATGGAAGCCACAAGCGACCTTTTCCCAACAGTTTATCATTATATACCGCATGCCATATCAATTTCTTCTATTCCATGTGCCTATGTAATTTATCTATTTCCTCTCTATCTCTGTCATGATTTTTTTTTTTTCTCTCTCTCTCTCTCTCTCTCTCTCTCTCTCGCTCTCTCTCGCTCTCTCTCTCACACACACACACACACTCAATCTACACCATTCTGTCTTTCAAATTCTCTTTTTTCCCTCTCTTTCTTATTCTTTCTTTTTTCTCATTTTCTCCCTTTCTCTCTCTTCAATTCTTTGTCGTTTGCATTGGGGTAAATGTTAGTTCCACTAAACAACGATATATTTAACCATCGTAATGGTTTGTGGGCTTTTGTTTTTGTTTTTTTTTTTCCTCATGTTGACAAATTATATAGAGTGCGGTTTTGTATGTAATATCAAAATAATCTTAACTGGTCAAAGAAACAGAATGAAAAAATAACAAATTCAAACACATCACAGTATGCCTGAAACAAGTTTAGGATATTCAAAATTGTATTCTAAACTGTAAATAACATTCGCCACACTATAAAATCTAATCCCACACCAACAACATATTAGTTGAAAGCATCAGTTCTTCCTCATTGTCTTTTTTGTTTTTATGACCATCGTCAATGATGGCTACATTGAGCATCATTTGTTTTGATCTTATCCTTTACGATATTAAGTTGTTTGAAATCTAGTAATAAAAACTACTGTCTATTTCATTGTAATAATACAGTGAATACAGTTGCATATTAACATATGTAATTCATTGTGGGCTTTCATTTACTCTTGGTAACTATGTTCGAATCTATTTTAAAATGAAAGTATTTTATTTTATTTTATATTTCCGAAAAAAAAAAACAAAATCTAATCTATTGATATTACCTCAATATCAGAATTAAGCATTCACAACTCATTTTGAATAGATTTGAACTTGAATATGAATGAAAACAAAGCCAAAGTCTATCTGCAAATAATTTGTTCAATCAAAATAAATTAACATCACCAATGACAAAATGAAGATGAAAACAACGAAGTTGAGTTAAACATGCGAGATGAGATTTTAGAAAGAGACAGACACACACACACACACAGAGAGAGAGAGAAAAATGTGCAGAGCTTTTTGTGAGAAAAAGTTTTTGGTCGATTCGAAGGCAGCAATCATATGTGCGGAAATCTTCCGTGAATAAGATCATTTGATATAAATTAAATGAATTAGTTCGTCGCGTGTTTGCCGCAATGTTGCGTGTTTGTGTGCTTAAAAGAAATGGAGAAGAAAGTGGGGGAGGGGTCGGTTGAAAGCCATCTTTACGACAATACCAAACAGGCGAATGAGATTGCAAAAGTTTACCGAAAGTTTTCCACATGCCAAAAATTATCGTCTTTTGAAAATGTGTATTAGTGTCTTTCTTTCACTCTCTGTCACTGTTTGCGTGTGTTGTGTGTGAGTATGTTTTCTGGGTATTCTCACACTAGTTGTGTGGCAAAGCGCCACATTTTTCCGGATATTTCATTTCCGTCACAGCATTTCCTTTTTATGCCGAGCGCACGGCTCACATTGGCGGCCGATATGTATGACAAAAAAAGAACAAAAAAAAAAAAAAACTAAGTTTGAGCTGTGGGGACTCAAATTCAAAATTTCGGTTTCGCTTAAGCGGATCTACCAAGTGGTATCGTATATCATTTCACTCATTCTACACTCTCGCTCTCCCCCATCACGGTAAATATGATTTGTAACCAAATTTTTCTGCTCACCGAATATTCGACTAATAAAATAATTTCAACTATTAATATTTCATACTTTGGTATTATAGCTTCCTCATTTTTCCGCAAACTATTTGGCAGAGAAAGATGATAACGGCAACAGAGACAGTGCACACACACACACACACACACACACACACACACACACACACACACACACACACACACACACACACACACACACTTTATACAACCAATAATATGAATCAAGATGATAAAATTTAAACAAAATGACGTTCTGTTTTCCTCAGCGATTTAAAATGGATGATATAATTTGTTACTGTTTTCAGTCACTTTAAAACTGAACGAATTTAGGTGGTTAGCTGAAGAGCATCAAAAACTTGTTACATAACATGAATACTTCTAATTTCAAAATGAATATTACATCGTGTCATTTTGCATTTGTTCTCTTCTCATTTGGTGCTCGTATCGGTGCCATGAGTAAAATATCAAATCGAACACACACAGAGATAGAGAGAGAGAGAGAGAGAGAGAGAGAGAGAGAGAGAGAGATAGAGAAAGAGGAGAGAGGAGAAAGAGAAAGGAGAAATGAGACAGAGAGAAAATGAGAGAAAATGAGAAAAAATAAAGAGTAAAGCATAGTAAGATGTGTATGTTTGCAATAATGTGATTTTGTCTCTCTACATTATGCTGGAACATTATGCTTGGAAATGGATATGGAAATGGAAATGGAAATAGCTTGAAAAGATTCGGCTTTCTATCTCACATTGTGTGTAGCGGGAATTCTTCATGCTTTTTGCTATTTCATTTGCACAGTATGGTTCAATATGCCTCTTTAGATTCTCTATCCTCCGCTTCTCTGTCTCTTATGCTTTCTTTCTACACTCGTGTGTAAATTTATGATTATATATACACATGCATATATCTATATTTTTTTTATTCTCGAATTGTTCTGCTTTGAATAATAGTTTGTTTTTTCTTTGCATATTTGTAAATCTAAAATTTTGTAATGTTGTGGCATACAAATGTTCTCCCATAATGCCAATCATTGTCGACTGGATTTGAAATTACATTCACTTGGCGTTGAGAAAATTTGAATTTGAAATGCATATAATTTTATTTATGATTTGTGTGTCGGCTTGATTTCTACATCATCTTCAACAGATTAGATTTTCCGTAATAAAATATGGTGGCGGTGCTCACTCTTGATTTGAGGCTTCATATACATAAAATAGAAAATTAAGTACAGTGAAATAGACAAACGATATTATTTTTGGCACTAAAAGCAAAACATGGCCAACAAAAAAGTAAAAAAAAAGAACACAGTTGCATTGATTGCGTACCAATTTGTCGAAATGGAAAATGATAAACAATGACCATAAAGTTATATCAGCCGTTATAAGGTCATGAACTTAACTGTTGTTTGGCAACAGTGGTAACGCGTAATAATCTTCATAAAAATAGAGACAGAAATAAAGAGAGAGAGAGAGAGAGAGAGAGAGAGAGAGCGAGAGAGAGAGAGAGAGAGAGAGAGAGAGCGAGAGAGAGAGAGAGAGCGAGAGAGAGAGAGAGCGAGAGAGAGAGAAACAAAATCAATTTTCTTTTAGCGAACAAATTTGATGAATTAAAATGACACACAACATAAATTCATTTGTATTCCATTGAATTCAATACATTAAGCAATTTGTTTCACTACCAAAACATAAAAACAAAATCAAAATTATTACGCTAACTTAAACACCATTTGATACAAAAACACTTTTGGCCGATTTTTTATTAGCTGTGTGGGATTAACTGAATTCATCGATATTTCCATATAAAATTAGCACGTTAAATTGACATTGTGTGTATATTAAAAAAAAAAAAAAGAAAAAAAAAGAAAAAGAAATATATATAGGCAACAAATGTGACATTCGACCATAATGCGTATAACATTGGCAATTGTGCGCTTCGCGCGCAATTTGGGTTGTGTATTTCAAAACCTTTAGCGATTTATTTCGAAAATGAGCATAAAATTGAAGAAGACATTTCCATTATTCTATATTCAGTCCAATTTATGTTTATATCAGTAATTCAATTTAATGTCTGCATTAAATGAACGCCATGAACCAGAAAGAAAACAATGAATATCGAGTGTTATTCGGTGAGAAGTTATCTGTGTGAAAGAGAGTAAAAAATTCATAGAATTATAGAACGAGTTTGAGAGAGATAGAGAGAGAGGGGGAGAGAGGGAGAGAGAGCGAGAGAGAGAGAGAGAGAGAGAGAGATCGAGAGATCGAGAGAAAAAAAATCGAGTGAAAGGGATGGAAAGAATGTTGAAAATGCAGGGAACATGCGAAAAGAAGAGTAAGAGAGAAAGAACGGAAGAAAGAGGGAGTGAGAAAAAAAAATAAAATAAGATAGAATGAGAACGAGCAAAAGAGAATAGCGCGAAAAGAAGCGCTTATTTAGATATTATGAATATGCCGGTATGTGGTGCTGTTATTTGACACAGCATTCTACGTTTGACCAGAAGCAGTGCACAGTTGCTTTCGCGAATCAAAACCAATAACGACATAATATCAGACGCAGAAAAACAAAAAAAAAGAAAAAAAAAAACGAAAAAGAAATTAGCATGTGTGTATAACAAGAACCAATTCAAACGGTATATCGATTACAGAGCAAAAACATCATGATGAGAATTTTCTCGATTTTTTTTTTGCTCGTCTTCGAATTTTGAACGCGTGTCTTTTTTTTATACAGCGAACAGTAACAAAAACAGAGCGCAAAACTCGACATTTTTCTCTGGGTCTTTTTTTTTTTTTTTTATATAAAAGATACCAAATGAATTTTATAATAAATCTGCTTGCTGAAATTTCACGCCGATTTTATTCACTGATTTGTGTACGGGTTTTTTTTTTTCTTCTTCTCATCGAATAAAAATGAAAGAAATCAATAACAAATGGAGGCGGAAAAAGTGGGAATTATATCGTTGAAACAAACAAATTGAAACAGCAAACATAAATTTCAATGATGGCTGCTTTTTTATTTTTATTTTGGTGTGTGTTCAATTGTTGTTATTTTAAGTAACGATGAAGACATTTTTGATCAAAACTGCTTCATTAACAAATGAAATGGTAAGGAGTTGAAAAATTCACTTCTAATTGCAAAATGTATACATTTCAATAGATAAAACAATGACGATGGCAGACATAACAACAACAAATGATTTATTCATGATTTTCGTAATATTTTTCTTGTTTCAATCTTATCGAAATGTCGTAAAGTCATAGTAAATCCATTTGAAATGTAACAGGATATCAACAACTGCTGTCATTCAATCTACAATATTCCCAATGGTATTTCCTTCTTTCATTACTTCAATTTTAATGACCCATATAAAGAGAGGGAGAGAGGGAGAGAGGAAGAGAGGGAGAGAGGGAGAGAGGAAGAGAGGGAGAGAGGGAGAGAGGAAGGGGGGGGGGGGGTCAGAGAGAGGAAAATCGAATTGAATCCGATCATATGTGGCACTGAATATCGAAGAGTATTTTCAAGGGGCAATCTACTACACAACCATAATTCAAATAATTCAATTCAGTACGAAAAAATTTCAAGGCAATTCAAATCAATGCAAAATATTTTATCGCCACATTACTGGTATTTCTAATGGATTTACTTTACAGCTATTCAAGTTGAGATTCATCAGCAATACCAACAGTGTGCTGATGAAATATTTTGCATTTTATTGAAGTGCCGTGAATTTTTCTGATTTTCTTTTTTTTTGCACTTTATTGAATTATTTGAATTATGGTTGAGTAGTAGATTTTCCCTTGAGTATTTTAGTTCATATTACTGTACAATAATCGATTTATTGATTGAATCTCATTGAAATTCAGCGCATATCGATTGATTTGCTTGTTTTTATTTTTCGTCTTTTTTTATTTCGCATCTGCAAAATGATTTAATCGAATTGTTTAATATGAAATTTATATTTTCCTCTCTTGTGTAGAGAGAATCGTTAGGATGTACTTTGATATTGAACTTTAAGATATAACTGTCTATTGCTTGGCTATAAATAAATTACATGGCCTGTGGCCATAAACTATTATTATGAACTAACGAAAACGTGAAGAAAAAAGAAGAAATTGGAGGAGGTGGTGAACGAGGAAAAAAGTTCGCTAGCCTGAACAGAAATAAAAAGAGATGCAGAAAATGACATAAAATGTGATATTGATGGTGGTTAAACGTAGGCAAACTTGTTTGCAGCTCTCGCTGAGCTGGCTATTTGCAACATTCGCATGTATACCAATTATTACATTTACTTTTGTTCTCTTTTTCTTGGCCAGACATTTCAGCGACGTTCGCGACTTTTTTCCTTCAGTTTGTCGCTATTTTTTCTTTCTTTCTTTCTCTTTTTCTCCTTCTTGTCATCTTTTTTTTTTTTTTAAATATTTATTATCAGTGTGGCTCTTGCCTACAATCATTTTTTTGCACCATTATACTGTGATGTATGTACATTGCACTGAGATTGTCTTATGCACTTAATATGGTTTCGTTTTTTTTTTTTTCTCTTTTTCATTCATTTTATGAGACTTTCCTTTTCTCATTTTACATTCTACATTCGATTATGTATGACCTTAACGTTGAAATTGCTACGAGCTACCGTATCAATATTCCACCAATTGTGTAGAACTGTAACTGCATTCAAATGATCCTGAAGGAAATGTATGCATGTCTATTGTCTCAACCAGTAGCAAGAATTCTTAAAATAATGGAGAGTGAGTTTGAGAAAAATAGTGAGTTTAAGAAATCGAAAGAAATAGAGGAAAAGCAAAGAAAAAATATAGACTGAAATAGGGAATGCCAGTTAGAGAGAGAGAGAGAGGTGAGAGATAGAGAGTGAAAAAGGGAGAGTAAGAAAGAATGAAAGAAAGAGATAGATGGAGCCGAAGAGAGAATAAAAGAAAAGAGAGTGTGAGAAAAACCAATCAAGGAAAAAACTGAACTAAAGTCTAAAAGAGCCAAAGTTAAGTTGTGAAGAAGCGAACAATGTTAAATGCTAAGGAGCAAAAACTTGGACAAAGAATTGTATGTTTGCTTCTGTTTTAGATAGAAAGCAAATAGTGACGGAGAGAAAAGATAATAACTTAAGAGATTATCATCGGAGCTTAATTTTTTTTTTTTTTTTTTTCATTCTGTCTTCCCTGTGTGCGGCTATGCTACAAATTATTGCGCTAATCGAATCTCGCACAGAGCAGAACTCACGGAAAACAAACCCAGGTTTTATATATTATTGTATACAATGAAATGAAATAAAAAAAGGAAAAATAACAACTGAAAATCACTAATAAAATAAAGTCTTTGGTAAGGAGTCCGAAAAAGAGTGCCTATATGTATAGAAAATAGGCCTCTTTTTTTAGCCTCCTTCAATTGTGTAGCGCGAACCAAAAGTATTCTCTGTTATCCAAATAGAATACAATCATCAAAGAAAAGAAAAGAAAATCTTTACTTTCCGCACTGGTGTCTTTAGTGTCCGTTTACAAAAATGGGCATTTTCTTTTGGTATTTTCTTGTAATTTTTTCATTTTTTTTTTGGTTTGAATGTTCTTTTTTTTCATTTCTTTTTCATTTTCTCTTTGAACATGCTTGCTTGCTATTCACGAAGCATTTGATGAGCCTTTTGCTCGTGGGCTTGTGGATTCAATTTTTTTTTTTTTTTTTTTTTTTGATTATTTATACGTAATTTTTTTTTTTCCATTTTATTTTTTGTTGAGTATGTATTTTATTCCTTACTGGCATGCGGCTATGTTGGTCCTACATTTCGTATTTTATGATGACAGCAACCAAACAAAAAAAAAAAAAATTTTTTTTTTCATATAAATATGATAAGAATACACATAAACACAAAAGTCACCATTTGAAATATGAAATCACTGTGATAGAACGCATTAATCACGCAAAATAAGCTTAATGGAATGTTGAAAAATCGTTTGTAAATGCGTCAATTTTTGTTTCGTTGATTCCGGTCGCTTTTACATCTTACGGTTTTGGTCATTAAATTTATTCTTCTTTTTTTGTTCTTTTTGCTTTTTCTCCATTTCTATGATGTGCATGCATATTTTTTTCTTTCATTTCGTTATGTTTGTTGAATTTTAGTTGGTGGTCGATTTGTATTTTTGAGTCCCATTTCACATTTTAGTCCACTTGTAAACGAACAAATGTGGTGAGAGCGCGACAACAAGAGAATGAGAAATAACCAACAACAAGAACGACAATAAAAAAAAAAAATGTCTCTTATGTTAAACCCAATGAATGATCGTTTTGGTTTTCGTTTCCACACAAAACTTATCGACCGTATTCTAAATGACAAGCCGTAGTGAATGAGAGAGTGAACAAAAAGTGCATTAAAATAGAAATTTTGATGTTATTAAAATAGCTCAAAAAATGGTTGCCATTTTTTCCGTTCTTATTCTTATTCTTTACTATTACGAGAACTGTGTGCATTTGGTTGTTATTCCATGTTCTGTTTTATAATTTTTTTTTTCGAACAAATTTCATAGGCTTGCATTGTGAGCTTCATGTTTATTATGAGAAATTCGCTTTCTATATTTTCAAAGTATTTATGCCGTCCACCATAAATTGCGTATGAAGTTTAATAGTTTTTTTTTATTTTGTTCGGTTTGTTTCAACATGCTTAAGTGTATTTTCAGAACATAATTTCTTGGCCGAGCGCGCGGTTTTTTTCTTCTTTCATTCTTTTGTTTTTTTGTTTTTTTTTCGTTATCAATTTCTTTCTTTTCTCATCCACTGTTATTTTCATTTTCTACAGAACAACATAGAACCATCATCAATTGAAATACACCAAAACAACAACAGAATTAAATATAAAACATCACATGCACAACATTTGAACACATTCACTGGCTAACACATATAATTTACCATCTTCAAGTTTTTATCATTCGTTGAAATTATTCATTTAACTTTCATTCTATCATTCGAAATCGATTATGATGTCTTTTAAAATCAAACTTTTCAAACTTGCATTGACACTTGGCCACTTTTATCATTCATAAATGAGAATTTTTTCAAGTATTTTGTTCGTTAATGTTAACGTATTGTTCACAAATAATCATATACACACCGGTCACAAATGTGATCGTTTAAATATTCGAATTTTTTTTTCTCAAAATATTTTTTCTCTTCTCATGAATAAAGAGAAGAAAAAAAAAAATTATTGCAACGACTTAAAGTGTCTTAATATAAATTTGGACTTGATTTAAAATTAACTTGTTTTTCTTATTGTATGTGTTATCTATAACTGTACCTGATCGACGACGCATCACCTGCGAACTCTGAAACAACACTAGTGTCAACATTCTTCGGTTCGGTATATTTTGATTCCGTTGTTGTTGCGAACGTTGTAGATGTGGATGGTTGCGTTGTCTTATTGCCGTTACTGTTACTGTTGCTATCGGTTGTCGAGCCAATAATTCGCGTACCGATATTGTTGCCGTTACCATCATCGTTGCGTTGTAATTTTGGTGACTGGCATGCTGATGGAGCAATTGTATTCGATTTGACTGTGCATACGGATGTATTGTCTGTCGTTTCTTGTTTATCATCTGTGGCACCGCACAATTGTGATATTGAATTTGCGACCGATACGGCAACAGCATCTATGTTTTGCGAAACGCTTGCGTTTTGTCCATGCTCGAACGATGGTGCCGTTGTTGATGATGATGATGTTGCTGCTGTTGCTGATGCTGGTAGCACTTTGTTTATCAACGACTTGATCTGCAGTGGAAAAAAAAAAATTGAAATGAGAAAAAGAACAGTGAGCGAGAGTGTGAGAGAGAAAGAGAGAGAGAGATAAAGAGAGAGAGAGAGAGAAAGAGAGAGAGAGAAAGAGAGAGAGAGAAAGAGAGAATGAGCAACCATAATAAAGGCGCACAATTTGAAATTACTACTGAGAATTTATATTGCATGCATTTCACAAGCAATATTGAATTTGGTATGCAATTCAATTGCATGCCTGTTGTTCTGTGATCTTATTTCAGTAATTGGTAAAATAAAAAAATCCCAACAATTTTCTTCACACTCTTTTTTCTTTTATTCATATTTTCCGATTTCAATGAGTTATTAACGGAACATAAGCAACATAACATAAACATAACATAACAGAAGCGGACGAGAAAAAAAAAATCATGAAGAAGTAAAAACAAACGCACATAGAATGGAAAAACTTATGAGAATTAACGAAAGAAGAAAAAAAAAATTGGCACATTTAATTAAAATCGATCGTTATAACGATGGATTCCTATCATAACAAAACAATATAAAGCATTCAATGGATGCGTATTTCGTGAAAGATAAATCCTATAAATACATCAATGGAAAACTTCAATTAAAACATATTTCATGAATGGATTGCCATAAAAATGTTCAAATTGCTCGATGCTGTAAAATGATAATAAAAATATGCACACAAATACATACACACACACAAACACAAAGAGAGAGAGAGAAAGAGAGAGAGAAAGAGAGAGAGAAGAGAGAGAGAGAGAGAGAGAATACTGCACTTTTATATTTCGATGGTTGCAAGCAATTTATTTGGAATATAATTGAAATATAACAGTAGCCATGAGAAAAGTGCCCACCCTATTGATGCCACCTGTAAACTGAACAGATTCTGATAACAATAAATAGAGTGAGTTTTGTCAAAAATTTCAACAATGTTACTCTTTAGTGATATATTTCATTGATTGCCGAAGGACGAGATGACGAAAGTTTACGTTTTGCTTTTGATTCATAAATGGCAATAAAACCATGAATATTTGTTTTCGACCAAATTAAACTGCAAGAATAACGACAAAAAAAAAAAAAAAAAATTAAAAAATGTCGAGACAATATTAATTTGAAATTGAAATAACTTGTTCGCTTCAATCAGATGAAATGCCACGAAAATGCGAAATCCATTTGAAATTATCCAGTGCAATTTCACTAGACATAATACAAGTGAATAGTGCACAGAGTTAAAGGCTTTATTAATTGTGTTGGAATTGATTTTGACTCATTGGAATATGAGCAGATATATTGCAATAAAAAAAATGAATTGATATATGTTTGTGTGCATTTATGTTTTATTTTTTGCATTTTATGTTGCCATTCGGCTAGAAAATCGTAAAATAAATGAACAGCTTAAATTCATTCATTTTCAATTTTCTAGCTCCTCTCAAATATTCCATTCCTAGTAGCTTTCATTTTCACAAATGAAAACCAAAGAAAACTAAACGAAACTAATACAAAAAAAAATGATCAATTAAATGGCATATAACAAATTCTTGTATTGTTCAGTTTTTGATGAAAATATGCGGCATACCTTGATATATTTCTACAGTCTTTCAGTACTAACATAATACACATACCAATTACCGGAATTTTGGTCGCCAATCTAGATGTACCATTTGATAATAATGATGACGAAAAACATAAAAATTCCATACAAACCACGGCGCACACACACACACATACATAATTCAATCATTGAAAGATGCATCAAATGAAATATGTTCGAATATTTAAGTATCGAACATTGATATATGGCTTTTGCATGTTATGTCCGTATCGCATTTTTTGATATCGCTTTTATCCCGCAGAAATAATTATTGTTTGCCGTCATCATCATCATCCTCATCCTCGTTTCTTTATTTTTTCCTTTTATTTTTCTTCTCTCTCTCTCTCTTTTTTTTTTCTTTCCATTCATCATGTACCATTTTTATTTTTATTTTTATTTCCATTTCCATTTTTCTACTTACCGATTGATTTGGTTCGATTTTTTCATTTGAAATTCCATTTTCTTGTTCGAACACTTCGTCATTTAAATGATCTCTATCATCAATGTTCTTGTCATTTTTATTTGGATTGCTTTTATGATTTGTTTTGTATGTATCATCATTTCGGTTAGTGCCTAAATAAATTGCAAATTTTCCCATTATATTATTAATCATGTCAAAAGTATATTAAGAAAAAGTGCGTAAGTTGTCAAGTTTTTCAACTTTGTGTGCAAGATAAAAGTAAAAAAAAAAAAAAAAAAAAAAAAAAAAAATGGAAACATATTGGCAAAGAGTTTTGAAAGTGAACAAAGGGGGCAGCAGAAAGAAAATAAATTCATGAACTTATGGCTTACCGATTGATGGTGTAGCCGTAGTTTTGTTGCCATTGTTGTCTGATTTTGAGCTACTGCTACTGTTTTTCGACGACGATGTCGACATCGATTTTTTGGATGCATCTTCTAAAGTATCCTTTACTTTGGTGGTTGTTGTAGTTGTAGGTATGGCAACAACGGTGGCTGAAGTGGTGGCAACGGCCGAGTTAATGGTGGTCGTAGCGGTAACAATGGCGTTGGTGGTTGTATTTGTTATTGTTTTCGTTGTATTGCCAGTAGTTGGATTTTTTTGCTTTGTAACGCTTCCATAATCGGTTGTGGGTGGGCAAATACTATCCCGACCGACAACATTATTAATATTGTGCAATTGATTGTTGGCATTTATAGCTGCTTGATAGCTACATGTTTTTTTAACATTATTTAAATGTTTCATAAAATCTTCAGCATATCGTGTTGCTTTTAAATCAATATTTTGCATATCATCATTATAATTGGAAATTTGACTGTTGTTTGACATGCGCGCTGAACTTTTACGACTAAAATTACCATCATCAAAATCTGATGAAAAATAACTTGATGAACAATCACAATTACGGCATTCATATCGGCAATTATCGGAAAAGCTACATTTATCACCATCCGTACATGGTTGACAATCATAACCAAATTGACAACTTTCTGCACTGCCATAATAACGTCGCTGGGCTGGATATGAAAACATTGAATCACCCATACTTGAATCGCTCATTTCGGCTTGTTTATAATAGCGATTATTGGAATTTTCACTTTTTATTGACATTTCACTTAAAATGGATGCTTTTGAATCAGTTTTATAAATTTGTGGCCGTAATTGTTGATTATAAATTTGTTCAATTGAATAATCATAATAATTCCCTTTCATCAATGTTGGTTTTGTATATTTTTGATGATGATGATGATGATGATGATGCAACGAATCACTGGACGATGATGATATTTTTTGTGTAATTGTCTTGTGCATCGGTGCCGCATATTTTTGTATGCGATAAATTTCTTCAATTGGATTATAATCACTGGTAAATGCAACTGGTGTCGTTTCAATTTTATAAACGCCTGGATTTTTTGGATTATACGATTGATATTGTAGAACGCTGGGTGTTGTTGTTTTAAATTCAACAATACTTTCATGCGAATCCGATGAACGTAATTTATTATGTTCATTACCAATTGTACGATTTTCATCAAGTGGTGTTTTGATTTTAGACGATTGTGTTTGAAAATTTCGTACATTCATTGATTCCATACGTTTTTCACTAGCCTTACAAATGTCACAATTTTTATCCGTACATTCGGCTATACAAAGCTCACAATCTGGATAATTGATTAGATTTTTTGTTTTATTCAATTTTTGTGAATTTTGCTTTTTATCCGTATAAAAAATTTCCTCATAAATATTCTCTTCACTTTTTGATATCGCTTGATTGACCGATGCTGAACGAAATTTGGCCGTTGATTTTTTCGTTGATTTTAAACTATCTTTTAATAAATAGTAATTAAAGCTTTTAATGCCAATTTCACCGCGTAAAAATCGTTTACCAATTTGAAATTTGCTCATTTCTTTTGTTTTTTGTTGATCCAATTGTTCAAATGAATGGGCTTCGCTGCGTGCCAATGATGATGCATATTTTCGATCATTCAATGATAACATTGATGATAATTGCTTTGGACGCTCTTTTGTACGTGATAAACGTTGCGTTTCATTTAAAAATGTTTCATCATCATATAAATCATTTACAAATTCATTGATTGATCGTGGACTTTTCATCAATAAATTCTCTTTGCTAAATGCTTTTCGATGATTTAATTTATCGATGCGTCGATTTTGTGTTTCTTTTTCACGTTGAAAGCATAACATTTTCTTTTGTTGTTTATAAATATTACGATCAAGACTTTGACCACGTCGTATATAATTTGATTCATCTGAACTTGTTGAATCTTCTGAGCGAAAATTTTTCACATATTTATCATTAAATGTAATCTTTTGTTTTGCATCATATTTGTATGTTTGATTGGATTGCTTTTTACGTGGTAAAATATGCATTGTATTATATTTTTCCGTATCACGATCAAATATTTTACCATCCAATAATGAACAGGATTTACGTCTTGCGGAATCTGGACCACTGTTACGACGCATTGGCAATGCCAAATGACGTACATCTTCCGTATATGCTGGATCATCTGCGTAGCGTGGCTGAGCTGTTAAATCCTTCAGCTTTATTCGAATCAAAGAAGAAAAATAAACAGAAAAAAAAATAAAAGAGAAGAGAAGAGAAGAGAAAAGAAAAAAAAAACAATTGAAATGAATCAAGGATTTCTGGAAAAAAAACACACACGCGCCATCCAGTTTAGATGAAAAGAAAATGAATTGATTATTGAAATGTGCAAAGGTAACTTCATGACAGTACAATACATCAAACTATACAGCCTGAAGTTTTACGCTTTTAGAAAATCCCATATACAATGCATATTATTCAGTGCACATATCGATGGACGTATGAACGAATAAACGAATAAACGAATAGAACAAATGAACGAACGAATGGACTGTCTGACTGACCGACTGACTGACTGACTTGTGTTGTTGGCTCGAACGGCTTTGACAGACAATTTCATTTGACATTGGTTGATACGATATAGAGAAAAGGAGAGCAAGAGTCAAGTGTATTGTAGAAATTCCATTTTTAAAATCGAATCATGCATATGTACCGGCCATATGCCTTTCAATTCAGTAAATATGAATCAATGCATTCATGTAAACCTCAAGCGATTTTGAATGGTTTTCGTTTGTTCTATCATTCAATTAGGGCAATTATTGGGTTTGATATCTGTGTTTAAATGCCATTTTGACGTTAGTTACATTTTTCCCACTGAAATGGCGAGTTCAACTGAATTAAATTGAAAAAGGAATAAAAAACAAAACAGTTGTTGGATGCTCAATTGTGAAATGTGCTTGCATAAAAATGAAATCAACTCGTAAGCAGTCACATGTTCATTTTCATTTTTATATTCTTTCTGGTGATGTGATGAACCAACAACAGCAGCATCAACAAAAACCAAATAACACAGTAGGGGACAGAGTGAGAAAGAGGCAACAAGAAGAGACCGTTGAGGGGGGGGGGGGTGTTGCGAGGGGTTGTGTGTGAGGTTGATTGTGGTTGAAAAAAATGAATATAAATTTATTTTGAAAAAGTGAGGACAAAAGAAACTTTTTGCCATTGAAAGAATACAGTGGAAGCTCTTTAACAAAATAACAATATACTATAAACACTTTGGGATATGTCACAAGGGACAAGGTGGTGCTTATTCATATAAAGCCCTTACATACTTTTCATCTCTGTCAACCTCTATCTCTTTTTCTATTTTATATTTTTTTTTCTCCCAACTTTTCTTTTTATTTTTTTTGAAATTGTGTTAATGCTTTGAGACAGTACAGTATTCTAGAAGAATAATTGCGACGGGTATTTTTCTCTTAGCAATAATCACATTGCCAATGCAATGTATATATCCAGTAAGAGCCCATCATCCGTATTGATTTCTTCAGCCTTGAGCTCATTTCATTCTCATTCACAATCCTATTCTCTCGCTCATTCCCATTTCTCAATCTATCTATATATCTCCGTGTTTTATTATTTGTTGGCACACTCAAAATTGTTTTTCTTTTCAATTTTTTTTTTTTTTTTTTTTTTTTGCTCTTCTTTGCAAGTGTGCCCATGAGCTCTTAGCTTCGTAATGTCTTTCAATCTTTTTCGATAGCAAATAATGCATATTAAGCAGAAAAAAAAAAAAAATTACAGTAAAATATCATTATCGTCATAGATGGTAAATAGGACTGAAAGTAAATTGTATCATAATTTTAATGCATCCAGTGTGAAAAAAAGCCATGGCACGAAAAAACATAACTGTCTGGATTTCCAATCAATTTGTTGTTTTTTTTTATTTTTTTTTTTTTTTTTTCTCTTTTGGTTTACAAAATGTATATGCATCAATTTGAATGGGCTAAAGTGATGAACCGGATTTTATGTTTTCCATCAAGGTTAAATAATTTCCTCTTGAGTTGCAAACATTCAATACACTTTTCCAAAAGAAGTGCAATGTGGTAATTTTTTGTTCTTGTTCAACAACAATATAAAAGTGAAATGGAAAAATGAGTGCGCTAGAACTTAATAGAGCTTATTAAGTGTGCACTTAAAAAACTAAAAAAAAATTGCTGTCAATAGTGGTTAAATCAATTTGTTGTTAAATCCTCTAAAATTGTAATGGGGAGGGGGAAGAGGGGATGGAGGTTATGTGGTTAGTGAAGGATGAAAAAAGTGTGGAATCTGTGGTACTTTGGTTGTTTTCATTTCATTTACCTTGAATTTACTCTTTTTCCTTCCGCGACCATCATCCGTTAACTTCAATAATTTTGGCCGAATTGGACGCTTCTGATCTTTTAGCTCGAATTGATGATAATCGGTTTCGGATGTCATGATTATATAATAACGTTGATTATGATGAGCACAAAATGTATATTTTACTTCGTCTCAGATCTTTTTTACTGTTCACTTCTCTTCCTTTTTTTATTCTCTTCTTTTGTAGTGGTTGTTCGTTGTATACTTTTCGTCTTTCGTTTTGGATTTAATGTGTACTTTTTAAGCCATGTCTTTCGTCGTAACACACAGCGATTCTATTCTGATTTATCATTCACTTTGATCATAAAAGGAAAAAAAAAAGATTGTCTGCATAAATCCGTAAACGTTGTACTTATCCAGCCTCATAAGTCTGACTAGAAATAATGAATGAATACGAAGAAAGAAGAAAAAGAAAAAAAAAAATGTATTAAGTACGAAACCCGATTACTTTCAGTATAATTCATTCTGTAAATAATGATATGAATTTGTTACAAATCACACACACACACACACATAATTTTTCTCGTTGAGGTTATGGATTCTGCCTTTCACACCGATACCAACAACCAACATAATTATGTAAATATATTTCCGAGGATACATTGAGCAAGTATTTAATAGAGAAAAAAATGATAACTTCCAATGTTCAATTATGGATGAAAATAAAAATTCGTTAGAATGTTTTTGAAATACCGCCGTTGGATGGCTTTCAATTCCACTTATTCAATTTTGTTCCTTTTTCACTTTTTTTTTTTGCATTTTCCAATTTTTTCCTTCCTTTTTTTCATTATTTTTTAATTTTGGTGTTTTTTCCATGTTTTCATGAAAAAAAAAAAAAAAAAAAAAAAAAATCATCCCCAAATCGATTAAAAATGGTGCGGACGTTTGATGAATGTGAGTGACAAAACCGTAAAAAATGTCAAACATTTACCAACCACACAAAATACAACCTCGTACAATTGACGCGTAGCTACAATGTGAACAATTAGAGAATGCTATACAATCTGGTATTCATTCATTCTGTTGCCATCATCAGCAGCGTCAAGTGGAAAAACAAAATGTGTCTTATGAAGTAAATATGCTCTTGCACATAGTCCATATAGAATTTTCATTTTTTTTTTTTTTTTTTTTTCGTGTGTATAATATAATGCGACGTAGTGTTTAGTAGAATGTCGGAAGGCGTTTTCGTTGACGCATTAGTTTTAATATAATTTAATGTGTTAGCTTGAAGGCGTCTGTTTCCTTCAACCATCTCACAAAATTCTAAAGCCAAGCAGATAAAAAATAACAATCAACGGTAGCTTTAACAATTCTCCTTCAATTTGGACCGTTGCTCTTCGGTTGGTATACATAATCAATGACAAAAATTTTACCGTGTGGCCAATGTGAACGTGACCAAAAATTTTTTTTTTTCAATGTATTGTGGATGTCAAGGCGAATCTTTAAATTTGATTTTCAAATTGAATTTTCCAAAATAATAGTTTCGTAATACATGTTTAGATCACGTGAAAAAAAAAATCATCCATTCATCGCATGAAATTTATTATTTTCGCTTAAGACATTTTTTGTCGCATTTCTGAATCATATAATATAATGAATCAATATGAATGACCTTCGACGAGTGCCAAAATCAAATCACCGCAACACAATTCCATTCAAATTTTTCCCGTTGCCAGAAAAAATGAATAAAAAAAAAATAACAAAATCTTATAGATCACCAACAATATCAATTTAGGGTGTGAGTGTTTTTGCTTATTCGTTTGCTTGTGTTATGTTGTGTCCCCTTGTGAGTGACTGTAAATGTTTAACGTTCAATATTCAATGCAAATTACCTTATATTCCATTTACAATACGTCGCATATCGGTGAACCAGACAAATTAAATACACAACATTTGTAAACAATCATCGATAATAATTGATTGATTGCGTTACCAAAATATTGACTAAAATACATAAGCATTAAGCCCAAAATCTCTATAAATTATCATGTAAAAATCTCTATAATGAATCGATGCACAACATATTTTTCATAAGCTTTGGAATTTCTCATTTTCTATTTCATTCTCTCGAGCTTACTGAATGTATCCTCAAATTCTTCCTTTCGCTTTCTCTTTCTCTCTCTCTCTCTTTTCCTCTCTCTCTGTGCGCGTCCTTTTCTTCCTATTTCAATGTCCTGTCTTCTGTTTTGGTTTGTTCGTGGTTTTTTGTTTGTGTCTTTTTTACAATGAAAAATTCAACCGTATTTGCTGATTTTTGCTTTTTACAACACTAATAAACAGTTGGAAAAACATTTTGAGCGATTTTTCAACGCACACACTTAATTTGATCATTTTTGACTGTCTGTTGTCACTTGGCATACATACATACACAAAATGTACACAATAATTCCACTGGAATTTTCATTGTCGCAGGGAAAATCACATCGTCGCAATTTATTGTTTGCACAGTAAAATGGCACGTATTTGCTACATATTATCAAATGAGCACGCAAATTGCAATATTATGGCTTGTATTCCATTTCATTATTTTCGTTGTGTATTCGTCTTATTTTCTTTGTGTGGTTCTATTCGTTTCCATTTCTTTAACCCTTTTTCCTTTCTTTTTCTGTTTCTTCTATTTCTTCTTCTTCTTCTTCTTCTTCTTCTTCTTCTTTTCTATTTTACTTTCTTTCGTTCACTCTAACTATGTGTATACATTTGATGAAGGCATCAGTATGTTATATTGGATTGCGTTTGCAAAAATCTCATTCATTCAATTGTTATTAAATGCCAACGAATACGTTACATGTTACATTGAAAGTGTTAAGCTCACCCACTCACATACACACAATTTTCCACGAAATCGATGGAAAATGAAATTATAATTACAACAAATTGATTGTATGGATAAACGAAACATTAATGTTGTGATGTGAAGATGTGAAACGTAACGCAAATGAAAATATAAATAAAACACGTAAAATGAAATCACAACGATGAATTAACACTGTATATTGATTGACGTGCGGTTTAGCTCAATGAATGATGTATGCTGAAGCTTGTCTTTGATTTGTCGTACCATCAACACGCTTTGTTAATGTGTTATGTTTTGGGCATTTTAATGCATGTTACTTTAATTCAAAAGCAAAATAAACTCTGCGTTATATGTATATCGTTGGGTTTTATTATTGTTTTTTTTTTTCTTTTTCTTTTTGTTAAACATTCCAAATTCGTATCAGTTTGGAAATGAACATTGAGAAATTGTGAGGATACAAATCAATATTTAACATGCTTTTTTCACAGCATCCTGTTGGTACTAGTCGTCAATTTTTATTTTACCATTGTACAATATAAAATGAACCGAGCATATATTCCCGGGAGAAACCATTTTTTTGCACTCACTCACTCGCTCTCTTGACAAGTAAATATGAGTGTAGATTTCTTGTTTTTTTTATATCATACGGTGTGTGGTGATTGACTGTGTGTGCAATGTATATTTTGGCCAAATCATTAAACACTTGAATTTATACTTTCTTCAATACAATATGACACACAGGGTAAACTGAGCAAATAAAAACGTACCAAACAGCATCCTTAAGAACGAGACCACTATTCGCAACACCACCCATTCAATAATATTTGCTCATCACTAACTGTACAATACAATTCCATGAGAAATAAAAAAAAAAAGAGAATAAATACGAAAAATGTTTTTATTTGTTTTTTTTTTTGTTCTTTCCTCATTTCAAAATCAAATCAGAATATGAATTATTGCACCATTTTCACTATTCACTTTGAATTGGATTCAATACGTAAAATGTACACACAAAAAAAAACAAAATAAATTTCTTTTTTTTTTCGTTGATAATGTGCTCAATGTTTTAAATTGTTGTCAGTAGTGGAATATTTATTCTTCTCTTCAGTGTGTGTTTTTTTTTTATCGAAAGAGACCAATTAAAATTAGATTGTACATATGTCGGTACAAATGACATTATGATACAAAATAGAGAGACACACACAACATCACTGTTTTGTGCCAGTACAATATCCAATAGACAACACGAAATAAAAAAAAAAAAACTGTTGGCCACTTAATGAAACAAAAGAATGTAAAACGTAAAAGAGTGAGAGAAAAGTGCTGCTGTACGAATGTATAAAACGCGGAAGATGAAATCCAAAATCAAATGCTTCAATACAACATACAACTGAAAAAATCTCTATTTAGGAAGTTTGGGACTAAAGAGCAAACGAGATGTGAGTTGTTGCAACAACACAATCATCAACATACACATGCATATCGCTAAATAGTAACCAACCACCACCACTACCACCATCATCATCATCACCACCACCACCAACAATTCACCACACATATACATAGTCATGTAACAAAGCACGCACACAACGACATTCCAAATAAAACCAAGAGCATTCTCAATGAGTTTTGCAGCACAAATTTGAGCCATCCAGAGGGAGAGACAGACCATGATAGCGAACAAAAAGGATGGATAATGCGATAGAGAGAAAGCGAAAAAGAGAAACTACTGGTGTGGCGTGTATAGCAGAGAAAATCGGATCGAATATGAGAGCATTTTCTTGTCATATTTGTAAAGTTTGCGTTGCGTCGTGCTTTCATTGTATGTATGTATGACTGATGCTTTCACATCATTCATGTGTACTCGATCTTATATTTCCCTAGTTCAACGCATTTTCATCTATAGATTTTCCACAATTTGTTGTTTCATCTGCGTATATCTTTCATGTCATCCATTTTCAATGTGTTGTGAATAACATTGTGAGATACTTTGCAATCAACATTGAATATTTTCAACAACCAAGTTGGTTGAATCAACAACATTGTAAACCTTTTTCTTTCCTCTTTTTTCTTTTATTGGTGATAACACTTGACATTTTAGGATGCTAAAGTATCACAATCCATAAATACAAAGCTTGCAAATAACTCAAAATATTACGAAAAGCTCTGAAGCTTATTATCAAGCCGGATAATCGAGTTTTCACCATTCAAAAGCTCCTATATTAAGCAACTAATGAAAAACAAACCATAAAAAAGTAACCGTTCTGAAAAACAATGTTGCTGAACAAGTTTATATTTAGAAAAAGCTCTAGGATTTAGAGGAGAAATTAAGCACAAGTATCTTACCTAATAAAAAGCTGTAAAATGAAATTCAAATGAAAAAAAAAGAAAAAAACACAATGAAGCGATCATCAAAAAGAAAAGAAAGCATTTAGTAAAAGGCTTTTTTTTTTTGCTGTTTTGGTTGCTATACACACAAATTTTATTAACTTGAATATGAATTAACAACATATTTATACATAAAAAGATTTTCAAATTAATACCTCCACCTTCTGTTGAGTACTTGCTTAATCTGTTTAGTCGATATTAATTTTGTGGTTGTTGTTGTCGTTTTTTTTTTTTTTTTTTGAGTACATTTTGAGCATTTTTGTTCTACTAACTCGATTAAATTAATTACCAACATATGCTGATTATTGAGTTGTACTTAATCGTTTACATGATAAAGAAAATGATCGGAACAAAAATGAAAATCCTTAAGAATTTTTTGCAAATGTCAAAAAGATTTTTTTTTGTTTTTTTGTTTTTTTTTTTTGTTATTTCTGTGAGTCTTATATAAAAAATGGTCTAATTTTTGTTTAATCAAGTCTTTGATAGAGGTGATTTTTTTTTCTTTTTTATTTGCACAACAATTAATTTGTGCAATTACATCAATCAATTCAATGAAAAACAATAATACAATTTTCTGTTATGCCAATGAATTATTTGCTTGTTGGCTTGACAAAAAGCTTTCATTTAAATATAAATTTAGCCATTTTTCGACCAAATATACATCTTTTAATTATTGTGATTTAATAATTTGCATTGCCCAGAGATGGATTACGTGAAATGTATTTGTGTATGTTTATCCACCTCTTCTCTATTCAAAATTAAAATGTGCACACAATGTGAAAAAAAAAAATTGAAATAAAATGTCTTGTAATTTTTTGTTGCAATTTATATTATTATGTGTGACGATGTGCATGTGTGTGAGTTGATAAAATGGAAAAATGTAATAAACAATGTTTTTAATTAAAGATATTATACACTTAAAATCTCAACAATGCTGAACAAATACCAAAATCCCCCACAATTCAAATGGTATGCAAATGTTTCCAGTTTGGTTTGGAATTTGCAAACCGCAATATCATTACATTTTGAAATTGAAAATGAGCATCGTTCTTTCTGAATTTCACTTTTAATTTTCTTTTTTTTACATCATTCAAAATTGTATTCAGTTTTATTTATGCACTGTGCATTGTAAATGTAACCGTAAAATCATTCTGAAATTGTATTGATGAAATTGACCAGATTATATCGATTTTATTTATGGATTGAGAGATGATTGGGCTATTCCTTTCTATAGCTGGTATATTAGGTTATATAATTCACGTATCGAATATGCGTTGAATGTTTTGAAAACTAATAAAAAATAAAACAAAAGAAAAAACTCTCCATTATTCCAATATTGTTATATGTTGTTTCGTAAATGTTCTAATATGATTTTGTTTTGATAAAATCACAGCTCTAAGAAACCTTTTTCAAACGAATTTCTACGTAAAATGTCAAAACGAACGAAAAACATTTTGTAATGAAACTCTTGATCATTATCAGAACGATATGAATTTTCTGTCCATTTTTTTTTTTTTTTTCTTTGAATTCATCTGTTTATTTTATTCAAACAAAAGTGGAAAATCGATCGATTTTGGCAATTGAATTCCTGAATGATTGCTTTGTTTTTAAATTGCAAAGTAACCGACAGCGGTAAAGTGTTATTCATTTGGAAAATTTTCTATCGCATTCATCTTCACTGAAGATTGTTCAGTGTATAAATTTTGTTTTCATAGTTTTCATTTCAATAATTTTTCATTTTTCATTATAATTTTCACTGAATATTTGACGTTAAATTTCAATTGTTATGTCAACTATTTTAGCTAATCCACTTCAGCAGTAGTTTTGTACACCAACATTCCGTTGTATTAAATCTAAAAATGTATACATTTTTTTATTTCATTTGGTTTTTCATGTGTATGTTTTTCTTATTTTTTTTTTTTTTTTTTTGTTTGTTTTGTTTTGCATCGTTTTTCCTTTCATTATTCATTTTGTATGTCGTTTACTAATCATTTTTATTAAATAGATGTGTATATTTGTTTTATCAAGTTATCAGAAGCTCTATTCATATGATTGCCATGCATTCTTTTTTAAATACTTTTTTTGTTTTTTTTTTTTTGTTGGGATACAAATGAAACGATTTTACAGAAATGACTGAAAAATGAAAACTCCTGGCAAACAGAAAAAATAACGTACATTCATTGTTGATTTCGGTGGTTGTTTTTTATTTGAATAAGTCAACAAAAATGTTGCTTTTAAATGATATATGATGTAACTCAACAATGCACTATAATCGAGAGAAAAAACCTTATTCTAAGGCTGAAGAAACAACTACGTGTCAAAGATAGTGTTTGATCTATGGATAATTCTATTGATTAATGTATTTTGTAGATGTTATGAAAAAAATATGATTTTTTTTTTTGGCGCAACCCAGGCTTTGAAATCAAACGAAAATTCAAAAAAAAAAAGAAACAAAAAAGAAAAAAACGAAAATCCAAATAATTATGTTCATTGAAAAATTTGTCTAAATTGTTGAAAGAAAATTGTCTATTGTCTAATTGAACTAACAATGTTATCATCATTATTTTTCTCTGTTGAGAAAGCATTTTCAGCCATTATTAGTACATTTTGTAAAATTGCAACTAAATATTATGTGTATAATTGATTTCAATGTGCACTGAATAATATGCGCGCGTAAGTAGAAAGTGCCACATTATAACTATTTTTGTATTAAGATTTGAAGTTATAAAGACACGCACAAATGATTTTCAATTTTTATATTTCATTTAAAACGATTAGAATTAAGTTTCATTGCATTTTAAATTCGGATTAGTTTTATTTAGATTTAAAAAGATTTGTCTATTTTGCAATAAATGTATGTTCAGATAGCTTATCTAATAAAGAATATTCGGGAAGCATAAATTTACCTTGATTTTGTATACGTTGATTATGTTTAAATATAACATTCCTGTATGTAAATAAAATAAACACAAGATACAGATTGTGTAACGGAAGAAGAAAAAAAAAAAAATAAAAATATGCGTATATGTATTGCGCGTCACTATATGGAAAATGAATAATCGAAATTACAGATGAAAAAGTAGAAGAATAACAAATAAAATAGAAGTAGAAATGATGGAATTGATGTTGTGATGGATAAAGATTAAATTGGACACAGTACAAAACGGTGATAAAAAAATAAATGATAAAAATTATTCTGCCACCAAGATCAATCTCGATCGAAAAATCGAACAAACAGAAGAACAAAAACAAACAGGAAAATAAATTAAAAACCAATTTATTTAAAAATAATAACAAAATAATGTTACATTGAATAATATATTGATTCGAAAACAATTATTTCCATTTGCTACAAGTATTTTTCCGATCTCTCTCTCTCTCTTTCATTTCATTTCATTTCTATTCAGTTTTGTTCCGTTTACTTTGCCTTTTTGTTTAATTTTAATTCGCATTTAATCATAATTTTATTTCAATTCACATTTTCCATTTTAATTATGATTGCTTTGCTTTTTTTCTCTTCATTTTCTTCTTATTTGAATGCGATTCTATATCAACACTAAAAGCATCGAACAAATTTTGGCTTATTTAGATTTGTATAATCATTTAATATCATTTTTCTATAATTTCATTTTTTTTTTTTCACTTCCTTTTTCGTCTTTTGACTTCATTTTCTTTGTCTAAATGTCCAAATATCGAAATTGGCTATTGGTTTTCATTTTTAGCGTACACAATAATTAATCGGTATTTTATTTGTTTGTTTGTATTTCTTTAACATTTTTTTTTTTTTATTTTTTATCTTCATCTTTGTTTCTTCTTTAAATTGTATAAAAAATGAAACGTAATGGATAATATATATTGTATTAAATGTAAATTGTTTCATTTTATTTTTCTTTATTAATTGAAGTCGATCTTTTCAATCGTAATAATTTTTTTTTTTTTTTTAAATATATAAGAATATTTGAATGAAATTAAAAGAGATGATTTTGCTACAAAAAATCACTTGGTTATTTTTCTTTTCTTTTCTTTTTCTTTTTTATGATTCATCTAATCTTATTTAAATTCATATGTTTTGCTTTATATATTTATTTTGTTTTCCATTTTATTCTCTTTGAATTACTGCCCATTTAAAAGAAAACACACTGCCAAAAAAAAAAGAAAAAAAAAAAAAATTAAAAACGATCAAATCTGAGACACAAAAAATCATTTGGGGAAGAACTTTAAGTGATATACATATTCGCAATTTTCCATTTTTTTTTTTTTTTAAATATAATTTCATATTTTTTAAATACCCAAAATCCAAAGTTTTACACTCACAAATGGAGTAACATTTAAATTAATATTAAAGAATGAAAAAACAATCGAGAGAGTGTCAAGTGTGTAATCTCTGATTATGTTCGCATTTCTGATGTCCATTTAAACATATCTATGGAGCAGCAAGATTTTTCCATTGAATTTTTGATAGATTTTGCAAGAGGAAAATGTGCCAAACGCGCTATAAAATATAGCAATGAATTATTGAAGCGAATCACTGATTCTGTTTTTTTTTTCTTTAAATAATATCAGTTTTTTCCTCTTCTTATGATGGATTTGATTGCATTTACGCAAATATTCAACTGTGTGTATAATTCATTTTGTTGACAATTTTGAAATTCATTTTATCTCAAGATAAAATTGAATTTATTTTCCAATTTTTTTGTTTTTTTTTTTTTTGTCTCATCTTGATTTTCTTTTCAATTCTTCCATCTTGTTTCAAATGTTCAAATCAGATCAGTCTTATAAAAAAAAAGTCGAAATAATAGAAATCAAAATCAATATAAACGAAAAGCCTTAAATAATTGAGATTATTACATTATCATATTGTATTTATAATTTATAAATTAATAAAAAGAAATCAATATATTTATTAAAAAAAAATTGTCTATGATCTCTGTTGTTGTTTATGGTGATATTTGTCTCCTTAGAAGAACAACAGAGCCAGAAAAAAAAACATGAAAAAAAAAATCCGTAATTTAAAACAATTTTGTAAATTTAGCAAAATTGAGATGAAGACTATGAAAATTATAATAACAAGATATTGAAAGAGAGAAGGTAGAGAGCGCAAAACATAGCTCCTTCTTTCTTTCTTTTTTCCCTTCAAACAAGACACAAATCACGTCATTATATTGCATATTTTATTAATGTAACTAATAAATAAATTTTTTTGTTCCTTTTGGCACACATATTTTGCTATGCATTTATGTATTGGATTATTACACAATGAAATTAATGATTGTGATCAGTATGGGATTGCGAACACTCATTGTAATTTCTTCTTTTGTTTTTTTTTTTCTTTTCTTTTTCTTTCTTCTGTTTTGAATATCAAAACATTTTCCATAGAAATGAGGAAATTTTCGGTTGTTATTTTACAAGAAGAAAAAAAACGCAATAAAATCCAATACTATTCATTTTAGTGTAAATTAATTGAATAAATTATGAAAAAAAAAAAGAAAAAATTGTTTGCTACAATGAGCGTTTTTAAATATATTAACGGAAGGAAGACACACATTTTGGATTTGTATATGCAAGAATTTTTTGTTTTTTTTTTCTTTTTTTTTTTTATATTATTATTGTTGTTCGTCATGGAGGATTGCCATTGCTTCAAACTGAATTTGAGTTTTGTTGTGTGTCTACATAGGATCAGGCTTGTGTCATGGTTCAAATCGAAAACTTGTGAATAAGAATGTGTGGTATGTGTGAGAGAAAGGTTTAGAATAAATTATGTGTTTGGAACCATCCCACTGCGGCCTAATTCAAATTTAATGAATGATGGATGAAGAGAGCAACGGAGGCAGCGCAATTGAATCGTGCATCCTATTATATGTATTGAATTAACATTTAATAATATTTAATGCTTTTAAATATGTTGAATGCAATTGTAAGTAATGTATATATATTTGCTTTTGTTATATAATGTATTCGTAATATTACGGGATAGCGATCATTTGGATATTCTTCTGACTGTTTGAGAGATAAAAATTCGGTGTATTTATTTTTCCATATGAATTTTGTTTTATTTTCGGTATGGTGATGTTGAACAAAGTGTTTTGATCAATGTGCAATGAATGAAACAAATAATAATAATATGAATTAAAAAATTGTTGTAATCATTTCAGTGTGTCGGTAATTTTCAAAATGTATTTGATTTTGTGAATTCAATAAAATGAAAACAAATAAATTCCCATAGAAACAGTGTATAGAATTATGATTAAGATCATTCATTAAATTGATTGCATTTTGTCTTTGAATTATGTTTTCATATTTATCTTTATATTTATCAGTTCAGATCGATTAAATCCCATATGATCATAGGCATTTGCCTCAATGTACATTTTAATATGCATTATTGAGTGATAGAGAAAAAGAGAAAATGAAAAATATAAACGAAATTAGCTCGATTAAAATGTGCTTTAATTTCGATTGATATTTGCTTGGCTATATTGGCTGTTTTATGTGTCTATGTGTCTATGTATTCTCTGTGTAAATATTGTAAGTTTTATGAATCTAAAAAATTTATACATTTTCAATAATGATATATACTTTACGTTTTTTTTTTTTTTTTTGTGTTTTCTTTTGTTTTGTTTCAATTTTCATTTAAGTTATAACTAAATAGAAATTTACTTTAGTTAAATAAATTCTACATTGAAGTATTTTTCATTTCATTTTGTTTCATTTTTTTTTTTTTTTTTTTCATTTTGCTCTTGTGACATCATACACATTTGTTGTCTTCACACAATACACAATACAGTTGTGTTTCTAATTAATTATGCTGAATTTTTGCTATAGGTATCAAGTCATACATCATAAATAAAATATGCCGTTTTAAATAATATCGACTTGAATTGCAAATGTATTTGAATTACACAAAATAAAATGTATTTCTATGTGTCTGCTATCATTTGCAATTGATAATTTTTTTTTTTTCGTATTGAAATCGTCCGTTTCCAACATGTTATAATTAATATTCAAATGCTTGAATTGTCCAATTATTCGAAATTTCATAATTAAAAAAAAAAAAAAAAAAAAAAAAAAACGAAATGACAATAAAACCATGCAACACGGATACTCATCAGAATTGAATTATTTTAATTCATCTCGATTGTAATGTCAGCTTTTGTTGATAATTTCTTCATTTCTTATTTTTTTTTTTTTTTTTTTGTTTACTTATTGCAATTACATATATTGAAATTTGTATATAATAATTATTTAATAAAGTTTTCTTTGGTTGATCCCATTTTCCCAAAAAACATAAAGAAAAAATTAAATAAACAAAACAAAAGAAAAAAATGCTAAAAAATCATCTTTTCCCGATGACATATTAAATTAATTACAATAATGTTATAAAAAGTTTTTTTTAATTAATTATTTATTTGTTTTTTTTTTTTTTAATTTTTTTTTTTCTTGTTGTTTATTTAAGTTTTTTTCTTTTTTCTCCTTTTCCAGTGTAATTTATTTTCTGAACGACAAAACGTTTTGTTTTTAGTAACATTTGTAACATAAGCTATGAGAGAGACTAAACCGCCGAAACAGGAATGTGTAAAGTTTTCAAATTGTGTGTGTATGTTTTTGTTTTTGTTTTTATTAGCTTGTTGCTTTAAGTTCTTTGAATCTTTTATTTTCTTTTAGAAAATTACAACTTTAACGCATTTGAAACGAATTTGAATTCAGCAGCTCAGAAACGAAATCATTATGCCACTCCTGCTTCAATGCGGACTGTCTTTTGGCGGTCTTGTACAAAACCATTGGTTTTTTCATTCTTTCATTCATTTGAAATTGATTTTATTGAACTCGGTTTTGTTTTGTTATCACCTAATCTATATTTGTCTTTTTATTTTGTATTAAATTTAAAGTATTTTCAACCATTTGCCTACAATCATAAATCAAATGATTTATTATACGTTTTAGTTTTCTTCTCTTGGTTTCTTCTTTATTTTTATTTATTTTTTTTTTTTATTCTTGTTGTGATGTTTTCGGTGTGTAAATAAATATGAGAAAATGTGTGTATTTTGTGTTTTATTCATTGAATTGTTGTAAACACTTTGACACAATTATGAGAAGAAACTATAAAAATAATGTGTTTTTTTGTTTTGTTTTGTTTTGTTTTGTTTAAAGCTCACAATTAACCTAGTCTGCTTGAGTTTTTAGACGAATATTGACTGATTTCATTTCCACCCAATTAACAACGTGTAGATGAATAGCACGTGTATACTATGTGAATCACACAGTTTGAGTTAGAGTGCATTGTTTTCTTGTGAAAAAGAGAAAATAGAGAGAATTTTAACGGCAAAAATTCTATTTTGTCATCTATAAAGTTAATCATTTTATATTTAACTTTCAATGAAATTTGTTCACTTAATGTTTGTGTATGTTGTTTCTTTTATAATCATTAAATATTATTATTTTCTTGTTTTTGTTCTTCCTTTCGTTCTTTCAACGCTTTTTTCTTTTCATTGTTTTTATGCTCTCTTCCTTTTCAACATTTTTTTTGTTTTTATGTTGTTTTATTGTAATTTCGTCCTCATTTACTCAATTTACTTAAAAGAATTTATCGAATAATTACTAATAAAGCACATTAACCATGTAATTATTGCTTTCCATATTAAGTATGTAAAATGTTCCTTTAGACTCTGTTCATTTTTTTCTAAGATTTTATCAATATGATTGTGTTCATTACGTTTTGCCTTAAATTTTTCTGTTTGTTTGTTTTTAATTCATTTTAACGCATATTTCATCTCAACTCATTTTCATTTCTATAAGTTATAATATATATTTTTATATATGCGTATGTGTGTGGTGTGTGTGTGTGTGTTTGTTTGTGTATGAATTGTACATTTCACAATAAATTTTTTGGATATGAATGCGTCAAAAAAGATGTCAATTGCTAGCTCACATTGAATCTCTAGCAAATCGAAGAATTCGGTTATAACATGGAGAAATAATTATGAATTATTGACTACATTTTAATGGGACTTGAATTGTTTTAGTCCATCTGAAATGTTGGGATTTATTTATTCCGTCAAATGGATTCATTTCAGATAAATGCCACATTGCACATAAATTAAATTCGGATGCATATAATAAGTATCGTGTTTATTTATTATTGTTTATCAATTAATTTTTTCATCTATTTCTCATGAAACAATTACTATAAATGAACGCGTTTTCATTGGATTTTTGAATAAATAATCATTTGGTAAGAGAATAGAGAATGGGTTGTTGATTGAAAAGAAAAAGAAAAAAAACGTATGCAAACTAATTGCTTCATGATTGGAAATGTATTTTCAACATTTGCATTTTTTTCAAAAATGTGTGGACATCAAGAAAAAAAGAAAAAAAAACGAAGTGATTTGTGAATTTTTTTTTTTTTTTTTTTTTTGAAGCAATTCTTGAGCTTTTCATTACAGGTTTTCAATTATTTGGCATTGAATAAAATGAAAGTAGAAGGCTATCTAATCATTTATTGAAGAAAAAAAATGAAAAACAAAAACATCGTAACATGCGGGGATGGCGCAAATCAATGGATTATTTTTTGTTTTTCTTGAGTAAAAACTTTTTGCTGGGTGATTAATTCACCTTTTTCAACGTGTCACGGGGATTCATGACAGAAAAAAAAAGTTTTCTTTCCTTCTTTTTTGTTGTTATTATTTTTTAAATTAAAATACAAATTCACTTCATCTACTTGATTACCACATAACATTTTATTTACAGAATTGTTCTTTATTAAATTATTTTGCTTGTTTTTTTTTTTTTTTTTTTTTTTGTGGACATTAAATAAGAATATCTAAAATAATTCTAAAAAATTACAATATCCATTTATTTAGTCATTTTTTCTTTTCTTTTTGTTTAAGTTACCCATTGTCGGTCTTCATTTCATAATTATTGTTAATTTCATTATTGCTAATTCTTTTACCACTGTATGTTTGTGTGTGTGTGTGTGTGTGTCTTTGTGTCTGTGTGTGTCTATGATTTTTCTTTTTTCACTCTTTTCCGTCCTTTTTGTCAATTTGTTCGATATCCTTCTTTTTGCCGCTCCTTTCCTTGTATGGTTGTTTTTTTTTTGCTTTTCTTCTGTGTAGATAATTTAAATAGTCTGTGAAAACTAAGTAATATATGGAGAGTAGCAATTTTTTATGAGCATTGACTTGACTCAATTTATTTACACAAACAGATGTTTTTTTTTCTCTCTTTATATGATTTTTTTTCTTCATTTTATTCGCCAGATTAATCTTTTGATGCGTAGATGATAAATGTATATTGATTTTACATGTATAAACTAGCAATTTTCCATATAAAAGTATTGTAGTAAATTCACGTCTGATTTTTTTTTTATTACATTTTTTTGTTGCCATCACTCATGCTGTTCAAAGTCTATTGTTTGCACAATGAACAAAATATTTGTAAATAACACAAATTTTTCTGTAATTTGTTTATGGTTTGGATATTGAAAATTAAGAGCAATTTTATTTATACCAAAAGAACTTTTTTTTTGTGTCGATAAATATCCATTCCGAACTTATTACATCCGAAACAAACTTTGAGACGATAAAGAAGGAAATATCGAGAGAGAAAAAAAAAATGGATTTTTGTCATTGATTTATAGAAAAAGGAAACATCGAACAAGAGCTTGAAACGAAAATGTTTATTTGGTTTTTTAGTTTGGCAGCAACGCAAGTGGCAAATCTGTCGTAAAATAAGCTCGCGGATAATTCAGTACCATATGAAAATGTGTTATAGTATTTCAAATTGGATCTGATCGATTTAGGAAGTGCACAATATTTATTGCTACGTCGTCGTTTCCCTGTTAGCGGAAACAGTTTCACGATACAAATCGAATATCCAAATGAAAATAAAAAAAAGAAAAAAAAAAATGAAATGGTACTTGCATTGTATAAACGCTCATAGTCATAGGTTGAATGCATATGTTTATTCTCAGTATTTTTCTTTTTCTTTATGTTTTTCTTGTGTTTGTTTTTGTACTGTCAGTGCCATCTAACGAAGCCGGGCGAACCAATCCAGTGCTCTCTCTCTCTCTCAGTATGCATATATGTGTATGTTTTGTCTGTTTGTCTGTCTGTCTGTGTCTATATGTAAGTATTTATGTGTTTGTGTCTGTTTGTCTGCCTATCGGTGCGCTTGTGTGTTGGCTGATGATGTGGAGGGCAGCGCTCAATCAATTCAAACCGCTAGTTTCAGCCTGACAATTCAATCGACCCATTAACGAAAGAGATACGTCTTTTGGTTTCAAAAAACATTAGATTCAAATGTATTTTGACCACTGTGACCATATTATTATTACTAATAATTTTTGTTTTTTTTTTTGGCAATAAATATGAACCATTTTTTTTTTGTTTGTTTGTTTGTTTTCTTTCTTTCATTCTTGTTTAAATTAAATGTATATGTATACATGTGTTGTATATAGATATAGATCAATAAGTCTCCTGAAAATATGTTCATATGTTTATGTTTCTACCTGTGTTGCATATGCAATTTTAGTTGTTGTTTTTCAATAATATTTTCCGTTTTTTCTTTTCCCTTTTAATTCTTCTTCTACTCTGAATCATTTGCCACATTTTGCAAATTGTGTCATCTGTGCTTACTTAAGACTACAATTTTATTGCTGATGCATTTCATTTTAACATTGTTCATTCTATATTCCTCATTTTATTCTGGCTGCAATTGATTCGATCCGTCCGAAATGATATCACTTTTTCGTGTACACAATTTTGGCACTATGTATTATAATTTTTGTTTGTTTATTTAAATTTACGTTCATTTTATTCATGAAGCAGAGATTGAAACTGTTTTCGTGACACTGCTTGTTTTTTTTTTTTTTTTTTTTTTTTGAAAAAAAAGAACTTTTTTTTATCAACTTATTGTTTCCTTGTACCGTCTCGAATTGCAATCGCTTAATTGTTGTGATTGAAAAACCATACACGAGATTGGAAGCAGTTGAAATTCTTCGATTTATATCTTCATTATTAACTGCCTAATACGCGTTCATTGCGTCTTAAAATTAACGAATTATGTAAATGTCTTTTTTTGTGTTGACTTTTTGTTTTGCTCTCCTTATTTTCATAATACGAAATTATCAAGAGAGAAAAGAGTGAAAAAAGAAGAAGAAAGAATGAAATGAAAAAAAAAAAAAAAAAAAAAATTTGGCATCATAAGAAATATTTGTTTGAAAAAGTGAAATGTGTTTTATTGTTCGCATTTCACAGCGATTTTCTAACAATCGACACAGAATCAATACACATTTAATTTACTTCATTTTTGTTTTTGTTTAAATATGAATAATCAAAAATCACAATTATCCCTATTATATATATGCCTCCTACATTTAAATATTTATAAATTCAATGCAATAATAATTTGATGTAATGTGTGTTTGTTTGTTTTTCTTTTTTTTGTGTAATGTTTTTGTTGGTTTTTTTTGTCTTGTTTCAATTTTAATTGCTTTTATGTCTGTCTCATTTCACGTGATTCATGCTTTTTTTTTTTTTTTTTTTTTTTTTAAACATTATTTGTTAAATTATTGTAGTCATTTTTTGCTTATCGATTTGTCTAATTCAGGTGGGCTGCGTTACGCCCGAACAACGAATTTAAAAAAAAAAAAAAAAATACACATTTTACAACTCAAGTCATACATTTAACAATCAATCAATCAATAATGATAATTTCCAAATTAAATCAGTCTAATCAAGTGCTTTTTTCTTTGCTTTGTCAAAATAAATATGCGAATTTTGTGATCGATAAATTAAAGTATAAATATTAAACGAAAGTGAAAAAGAACTAAAAAAAAAAAAAAAAAAAAAAACGTTATCTTTGGGAAATGAAGATAGTGATATATAATTGAAGTGATTAGCCTCAGTAAATTCCGTATGTCTCAAACTACCTAACGAATTAGAAAAAAAAAGAGAGACAGGAGAAAGGAGTTGAAGTGAAACAACGGCACGTTTCTCAGGGGAATGACACCATTTCTTGTCGTTTTCGGCATTCAATTCAGTTTTTTTTCTCGTCTTCTTCTTCTTCTACTTTTTTTTTTGTTTGCTTCACTTCGAATGCACTACAACTAACATGCGAATAATAATATTTTCAACATAGTCATCTAGAATAAGATTAGTTTTTTTTTTTCATAATAAATTCGCTTCGAGCTTCAAGTGTACTAAATTATATATGTAGTAAGTTTAAGGTAGACTCTTTTAAATATGTATATGTAAACGTTTTGCATTCTATGGTTTGTCATCTTCTCAGTTGGAGTTTTTTTTTTTTCATTTGCTTCTGTCGACTTTTTTACTGCACGGCGCAAACTTTCTTTTGTTTTTTTTTTTTTCTTTTTTTTTTTTTTAGAAAAAAAAATTTTATTTTCAAGAATGAAGAAATCGATGCTGGTCGTCGAATGATAAAACAAAAAAAAACATTTCGATCGATTTACATCGATGAAAAATTTGCACTCTCACCAACTTTGTGGATGAGATGTAGGGTGATGGAAACATTTGACTGTGTGTTGTTTCATTTTTGTGCAGAATCATTTAAAAAAATTCAATTTGAATGTTAGGTGCTTGTGTAAAGTGTTGATAATTTTTTACTACATTTAGATTTACATTTAAAATTTGATTTAGAATGACATCAATTTCTACCATTTCATTTATTTAATTGCTTGCTACGAAAAATTGAGATTTCATTTGCCCGAATAAACAATGAAATATATTTAAATAAACCCCAAATGAAACACATTTTACATAATTTATTAAAAATGTTAACACGGCAAAATAGCCACAAATTAAATATGTAATGTGAAAATTTATCGAGCAATTTGTATTTGTTATGTAAATTTCAGATAGAGAAGATATTAATTCGTAAAATTCAAAAAAAAAACGTGTGAAATTTAACGGAAAAATAAATGATAAATGTCGACAATTGTTACTATTGCACTGTTTAGTATCAATTTTTTTCTCTCCTCAATTTTCTTTTTTGTTTTTCATTCAAATATCAAAATGGTTGACACGTTTTGAAAATTATTTTAAAGCACAAATGTGCTATTTCCATTTTGTGGATTCATTTTTTTTTTTTTTTTTTTTTTTGGTTTTCTTGATTTAGTTTTTTTTTTTTTTTTTTTTTTGTTTGTTTTGGTTTTCGTTTTCGTTTTTATTTTCATTTGTTAAATATTTGATCCAAATAACTTGATATAAATAAGATTGTCGACTATATTTACACATTGTTACATCATTCTAAAATATCATTTCAAGAACAAAGAACAGGGCGGGGGTATATCATCTGTGATGAAAAACCCAACGTTCTCTTACATTTCATTCGGATATGCTTTTACAAATTTAAAAATGATGATGAAAAAAAAAAAAAAAAAATACGACAGAATATTTGTTTGAACAAAACGCAACAAACGCGATTAATCGAGAATAAAGACAACATTAATTTTTCTACAGCTCGATAAAATAAGAATCATTCAAATCAACGATCAGCTCATCTCTCTCATCGTTAACATTAATCATAAAGAGCTTCTGTTTGCAAATAACATTTTTTCCTTTCTCTTTCATTTCCATTTAATAATGTTTGATATTTGTAATGATTTTCTTACATATTTGTTATTTTGTTTTTTTTTTTTTTGCATTTCATTTTCTTTTAATGAAAAATATCCTCTAAATATTTCTTGAAATGAAAATGTATTTACTTTCGCTTTCATAATTTCAGTATAATTCTTTGTTCTTTCTTTAGCTCATTGAATCGCTTTTAACATAAGTATTATCACAACAATTGATTGGTGTGTTTTACCTGTTTTTCTTTTTTGTTTGTTTGTTTTTTTTTAGTCAAAATTCTTTTATTCTATGTGTGCATATGTCTCATGTTGATTATGAATCACTATTAGATCATGATAGTGATATTAATTGTCAAAGCCTTTCACCCGATTTGTTTTTTCATGATTTTTATTTTCGGATTTTTTTTTTTTTTTTTTTTTTTTTTCAAAGAAGAAAGAAACGTGGGAAAACATCACAAAAATTCCAATTGTTTTAACAATTTGTTGTTAATTTATGAGTCACAAAAATTATTCACATACACAAAACGATTGTTTTTTTTTTACGATTATAATATCATTTTATATCAATTAATACCAACTAATCATTTTGTAATCAGCAATTTTTTTTTTCTTTTTCATCTTATACATGATGTGCAATTAATTAATTTTTTTTTTTTTTTTTGCACTTTCAATTATCTTCACAAACTTTTAAACTGGCGGACAATGAAGCATTTTTGTTGAGCTATTGAAAATCGATCACACTTTTTCAAGATCATGCACATAAATAAAAAAAAAAAAAAGAAAAATGAAATTGCGTTTAAAAATAAATATGTTAAAATGTATACAAAAAACAGTGATAATTGGCCAACTGAACAGATGTTGACAATTTACATCACTCTTCTTTCTTTCTTTCTCTCTCTCTCTCTCTTTAATTTTGTATTTCAATTGTTTCACAGCTGGAAACATTCCAGTTCTATATACAATTTTCAATTTTGAATTGATTTCAAAAAAAAAGATGCGCATAAACAAACGAACAAAAAAAGAAACAAAATATCAACGATCTTCGTTTGCATTACAATTGTCACTCAACATATTTTTCATTTTGTTTTTTCTCGTCAGCCAGTTTTAAGATATTGTTCAATTGCTCTCTATTAATACTTAACATTTTTATTTGTATACAATGCAAAAACAAACAAAATTATATCTAATTGAAATTGAAATAAATTATCAAATGGTTTCAAACCATTAAAAATGTCTTTATATTTGCGAAGCACACAATACAATTATGTTCTGAATTGTGAGCTTAAACTAAGAAAGAGAGAGAGAGAGAAAGAGAGAGAGATAGAAATAGAGAGAATTCTTTCTAAAGAGAAAAGGTATAGAAACAAATTCGAATCTGATGAAAAGAAAAATTTAAGACAAGAATCATAGTGATAAGTTTTGTTAAAAGTTTCAAAAAAAAAAAAAAAAAAATTGCTGAAACAAATGCCCGCTGATGGTATAGTTAATAAACAGTAAGTGTTTCAATATTTTTTTTTTCTCGGTTCTTTGCTGTTGTAGTTGTTTTATGTATTTTCATTTATCACTGAAATTGATATGTGTGTTTATCATTCAATGAATTGGAGCTTTGACTATATGATTCGGTGCAATATAATGGTATCCAGGTATTGGAAGTCCGGCTGTTTCCATTGAAATTCTGAAATGATACAATGAAAAAGAAAATCGAAAATGTTCGATTGTTAATTGATATTTGTCAAGAAAATGAAAAAGGCAGATTATTGGACGAACAACAAAAAAAAAAAAGTCAGTTTCTGTTCATTTAGAAAAATTTGCTTAATTTTTTTTACATTACAAAAAAGGCTTGTTATTTAAAAAAAAACAAATACAATGTATCGTTTAAATTTTTTTCGCATATTTTGAAGTGTACGTGAATTGACACCAAAATCGTTTATTTTATGCAACCAGAGAACCCGAATCAAAACTCATATTTGATTTTTATTCTCCTCTCTTTCGATGTCAATGAATTAAAATTTAATGTGTAAAATCGAAATTTAAAAAGAATCCAAAAAATTGAAATAATGAAATGATGCACGGAAAAATGAAATTAATTCAAATGCTATATACATTAAAATTAAAGGCAGATACTATGAACAAAAAATAAAAAAGAAATTATAATTTATAAATATGGTTTTGTAATCAAATGTTCGTTGTTCTGTTTTGGATTTTTTTATATCTCGATTTTGATGCATCTTGGTGTAAAGAATTTGATGATGGGGGTGTTTTTTTTTTTTTTTTTTTTTTTTTAATGTTTATTCAAAATTGGAAGGAATGGGTGAGAAATGATGTATTGTTGAACTGGAACCGCAATCATTCGCATGACAGAACACTTACTCCTGTATAAATTGTATACATTCCGTTGATCCAACCGCAAATTCGAAATTAATTTCGTTTCGAATAATAAACCTATTCCACAAAAATTGAAGCAAAAGCAACGAAAACTATTGAGCATTTTTTTTTTTTTTTTTTTTTTTTTTGGTTTGTTTGTTTTGTTCTTAAATGTTCTACACCTTTATTTGTCTGAATATATATTGAAATTTTATATAAATCAAATGCTTTGGTGGTCAAACAGCTATGAATATTTGTTTCATTTTTCATTTTTCATCATTCATTGATAGCATATAATAATCAATAATCTTAATAATCGACATCTGATCAATTTTCGTATGTGTGTTGTTGCTCTTCATGTTCAGCATCTAATTGGTACTTAATGTGTTCTTGTCTATCCATATAATTTATAATGTATAATAATAATAATAATAATAATAATGATAATGATAATGATAATAATAATAATAATCAGAGAATACAATATGAATAAAATGATGACTGTATAGCATCAACAGCTACCCAGCTAAAGACTAAATAATTCATTGGATAAGTAATGGAACTACAGCAAATACAATCGAATTTAATTGTGACACTAATATATTGATGAGGGAGAGGGAGGGGGGAGGTCGGGTAGGTGTAGGTGATGGAAAAAAAAAAAAAATAAAACATAAGATTGAGAGAATCGAATCCGATATTCGATCGAAATGTATAAATGGTCATTTGCCGAGTGTCATTTCTTGATTACTTGTGTGATTGGCTCTCACGACTAAAACATGACTCTTTTTTTATTCATATTAAGTGAACGAGCATTTAGGTTAAATACTCAATATTGTTGTATATGTCAATGAGAACATAAAACTCGTAAGCTAAATGTTATCATTGTTCATACTGTCATATTTCTGTCTTTTCATTAAAGATTCCCTCAATATTCCTATCTATAAATATATGCTTATGCCATATAACGGAAATAATAGAGTGATAGAAGAGGAAAAAAAAATGATCATCTTCATGTAAACAATTTTGCAAAATGAAAAAAAAAAAAAAAAAAAAAAGAATTATATGTTCGATTAGGTTTAATATTTTTGTACGAAATTCTAAGGAAAAACGGAAAAAAAATTAAATTTTCTCCATCTATATTTACTAAGATTTGTTTCATTTTTTTTTCTTTTTAACCTGTAATCATTTGTAAAATTTTTCATTTTTCTTCCTTTAAATTCTATCATTTTATTGTTACATGAAAATTAGCTGGTGCTATCGCTGTGTCGGTACATATGCATTTTCCGTTGAAATGATTTGAATTCGATTATGATCTACCTAAATACTAAACAAATACAATTCAATATTCCAAAATGTTTTTTTTTTTTTTTTTTTCAATTTTTCATTTTTCTTTGTTCCATTCCAATTCTACGTGTTTTTTCATTTTTTCATTACTTTGTAATTGAACAGTTTGAAGATTGCACACTTTGATTCTCCCAATTCAATGGATTCGATTGCAAAATACTTTTTTTTTTCGTTATTCATTTGGTTTTCTTTCTTTTCATTTTATCGTTTTTCATTCATTTTCAAACTGTGGCATAATTAATATGAATACTAGTGCGTCAATTGGTTGTTTTATCCGTGTAATATTTTTATTTTATTTTGTTTGTGTGTTACTGCAAACATATTTCAGAAACCGATTCGTATGACTTTTTTCGTTGGAACAAAGTGGAGAAAAAACAATCTACTTTTATTACAAAACCGTATAAAAAATACTACGTCTTGTTTCATGTGATTCATCAGCTTGGGATATTGAACTGACTTTTTTATTTTTTGTATGTGTTAATGTGTATTTTGTGTTTTATTATAATTATAGATAATTATTATTAGCTTTAATTCGACTGTTTATTCATTATTAATTTGTTTGTTTGTTTGTTTGTTTGTTTTTTGCTTTTCAGATTTATATTTTTGTTTTCATTCTTACATTGAAACGAAACAACGAAAATATCCAACGAGACCTTTCATTTATGCCATTAACATTTGTCTACATGTGTAAATATTACAAATTAGAAACAATCTCTTTGAGTGCATTTTTCTTCTTCATCATTAATTTTTTTTTTTTTGTTTTCGTTTTCTTGGCCATTTTCAACAAACAGTTTTTTTTTTGGATTTATTTTGTAATTCGATTTTTTTTTTTTTTTTTTTTTTTTTTGAATTCAACTCTTATCATCTATGCGCAAAAAGAGCCGAAATGCTCCTGCAGACTTTAAAAGTGAGATCTCCTAACACATATATCATTGAAAATGTTTATATCTGATGACCACAAACAAACTGGTCAAAAAGAAAATGTAAAATAATAAAATAAAAAGAAAAGACCAGATACATTGATACTTATGAATAGTTATATATTTGTTCAAAATGTTTCTGTATTTATTTCTCATTTTCAAAAAATTCATTTTCATTTTGTGTTTTCTCTCTCTCTCTCGTTCACTTTGCATTTTCGAAAATGTACGCATTTTCAGTATTTCTCATTGCATTTTATTGTCTCCGATAAAATAATAAATTATTTAAATGTTATTTGTTCGCCATTTTATTCTTCTCAACTCATCTCATTTATTGTTGTTCATTTTTTTTTTCTCTCGTTACGCTTCAAAGTTAGTTTCAATGTAGTTGCAGTGCATCACATTCAATCAACGCCACATAAATCACAAATGTACTGTTATTGCAAAGACTAAATTACAGTTTGTGCTATTCACGCTTATTTTGTTGTTGTTGATAAATGAATTAAGAGAGATTGAAGCAAAAGTTGGTTATTTAATGAAATCATACCGAAAAAAGTCCATTATTTCAAATTCGATGCGAATAATTTTCAAAACTAATTGAAAATTTATTTCAATGAACGAAGTGGAAGAAAAAAAAAAAAATGAAGGAACTAGCAGAAACTCGGTCAAATTTATTATAAATTCATTACTGTCAAGCATTTTGACCAATTTAGAACCATTTCAGTGATTCGTTGTTCGGTGTATCAAATAGAAGATACTAAAAATAAATGCCCGTGGAAAAGAAAAAATGGCAACATTTCGACAATTAAATGTGGATGATAAATGATATATGTCTGTGTGATTTTATTGAGAATGTCGCATTTTCCATTGAAGCATTCAATTCTCTAGCGAAAAATACTTATTGAAAATTGTGCGCTCTTTTATTTCCTCCCTCTCTTTCTCTCTCTCTATCTCTCTCTTGATATCTTCTTCATTCGATACGAATCTTTGATTCTATCACTTTTCCAAATTGAACCACATTTCGGGGGAAAAAACACGTCAGTTGCAAAAAGCTTTCAATCCGATTTTTGATGTTTTAGTTGCTTTGAAGCAAAAAAATTTCATTTTCTAAGCATCTTTCGATTGAGTACATTATTGCTGTTTGAGTAAATAAACAAAATATGAAATTCGAATGAATAACTATTGAATGAGAGAGAAATACTACTATTTTTTGTAACAAATCATTCGTCACAAATGGAAAGGGAATTTTCTCATATTCACTTCATTTCATTTCATAAAATGGAAATTAATTACTTTGCACAAATTTGTAATTCATAATTTCATATTGAGAATGATTTCAAAAAATGTTTATCTCAATGAAATAATTAATATTTTAGCATCAATACGTCGAAAAAACATTTGTTGTGATTTTGAATTAATTCCAGGTTCTGTGGTTTCAACTTTATGAAAAATACATCACTGTTTTTTTTTTAGATTCTATTCTTTTTTTTTCTCAAATATCCAACAACACATTTTTTTTTCATTAAAAACTATAAAATTGTTCAGCTTAACCGTTTTGCTTTAATTTTGCATACATTTTTTTTTCTTTCATAAAAAGAACGATTCGGAAAATGTTGCGTGAATAAATAAAATTGAAAATACGCTGCCACCCGATCTGTGATGGATTAACGAGATTTCGGTTTTTAGAATTTTGGTGTATTGTATTGTTTGTATTTGAAATCATCTTCTGTTGTTTTTTCTCATATTTCATAATTCAGATCTTTTTTTTTTTTTTAAAACAAAGAATCTTTATTGTATGATTCTCTGTTTTCATCCTTCTGTCAACATGTAACATCAAGAAATACAAACACATTACGATTCTTATGTTGAAATTGTTATCTATGCTAAATTTTTGTTGTTGCACTGAATGTGACATTCGTTATTGTAAAGCTACAAAAATGTTTGTGTCACACTCCATCATTGGCTGAATCATTTTGGCCTAGAATGAATTTTGAACTTATGTAAATAGTTCAATTTTCAATCGATTTTGCACCCATATTCTCTCAATATTGTTTTCAATTTTTTGCTCCATTTTTGTTTTCAATAAATCTATTTGTCACTCTTCATTAATTATCCGTGAAATGTTACATTCGTATAAATGTTACTATTCCAATTGAATATGAATCGAGGTATGTAAAAATAAAAATTGTTGAAAAATTTCAAACAATTAAACACTATGTTCAAATTACGATATTTTAAAAGAGTGTGATGTAAATTGTTTGTTCATGTCAAAGTGTAATTGTCTAATAAATGAAAATAATAAATTTGGAAAATATGTAAAACTTTGGTCATTTTACAAAATTTAATTTGTTCACTCGTTGATTTCAAATGAATTGCAACATTATTCAATTTTCCACAAAAAGTAAAATGTGATAACTTAAAATTGATTCGAGTAAAATGCCGATGTAACAATCAATTTAATTTCAATTAATTAATTAATTAAGAACTAAAAAAAAATAAAATAAAATAAAATAAAAGTAATGAAATTAATGTCTAATTTGATGTAAACTAAAACAAATTAATTTGTTACTTGTTTCCATCTTATTTCCGTGCACTTACATTCAAATAAAACTTAATTCAAATTTTTCCATGCATTCAGCACATTCTTTTTTTTTTCGAGAAATAAATGAAAATCCACTTAAAGAATAATACTCTAAATAATAATTAGCATTTAGTACGAATATATTGAATTGTATCAATAAATCTCTATGTGCAATTGAAAATTCTCTGAATCTTTCAATCACATTATTTTAAATGGCGAACAACGAGATGCTTCTGTAATAATTGAATTTCCGTTTCATTCTATCTGCGAATATATGTGTGTTCGCGTTGATTTATGTTTCAAGTTCAAATGAAAAAAAAAAAAAAAAAAAAAAAAACATTTAAATTATACAAATAATTCGGTGCTTTTCGTAATTGAATTGAATGTGATAGGGATACGAACTTAAGAAGAGAATCGCACAGACAATTCTTCACCAAATCAAGTAAATTCCATAAATGAGTGAGCAATATGTGAGAAAAATCAAATCAGTTCTTTATGTGTGTATTCTATGTTGTATCTGGGCTTTTTCTTTTTTTTGTTTGTGTCGCATGACTTTGTTTTATTTTTGTATGATTTTTTTTTCTTCTTCTTCGTTCATTCTTATTTCTTAAATTTCTTGCATTTTTTCTTCTTTCTTTCATTCTTTCTTTATTTCTTTCTTATTTTTTCTTTTTTTTCATTTATTCAGTATGGATTAAATTTATTTCGATCGGCTTTTTTCTCCACATTTGCGGTATTGGTGGTACGAACACGCGATGCAAGATGTTTGCTTCTATGTACACCGGTCGTTTGTATGGGCGGTCCGGCCGTTAAATTAGCCAAGCCGCCTAGTATATCAGTTAGGCTGCTCAATGCTGTCAAACTTTGTAGCGCATTTATAGCGCCAGGTTTCGTCAATAATTGGGCCAATGGAATTGCGGATGCCAAAGGATTATTTAAGGTGTTGGTAGTGATGGTATTGGTGGTATTGGTGGTATTGGTTGTGGTGGATGAGCATGATGATGATGATGGCGATGTTGTTGATGATGTTGTTGGATTACCACCATTTGTATTTGGAGTTGACTGATCATTAGCTTGTAGATTTGCTTTCTGGAGTTCGACGCTGTAAGGATAGGATTTTTTTTTTTTTGGATTAGTTTTGGTGGATCGTAGGTGGAATTGAAATCTGGTGCAAATGATAAAAGAATTTGTTTTTTTTTTTTCTTTTTTTATTTCTTTTTTTTTTTGGATCAGGTTTATTAAAGCTATTATTAGTGAATGTGGGATTGATTGGATTTTTGTAATTTTTTTTTTTCTTTTTTTTTTGGTAGAAGGATTTGTTTTAAAGATGGTTTTTTTCCGGTGGTAGAAATGTGCTAGAAATGTACTTGCTTGCAATTGCCAGTGCATTGAGAACAAGTTACATCTAAAGTAAGCTCAAGTGAATGCACACTTTTAAGCTTAACTTTTCGATGCGATTTGTTGTCAAGTACATAAAACAAGCACAAGCAAATCTTCAGCGTACACGTTTCGAAAACACCGTTGAGCTTATGAATAATTTTTTTTTTTTCCGCGTATATATGTCAAATCCAGTGTTCAGTTACTAGGAATTTTACTGGGTTTGATTGAACGGTATTTTTTTTTTCTAAGGAATTAATTGATTGGACTAATCGATTTATCGGATTGAGTATATAAGAAGATTCGTATAGATATTCTCCCTCCAAAGTAAGAATGTTTTAGTATAGTCACGAAACATTAAATTTAAGATATAAAGATTTTCTTTTGCTACGAGCATGAAAAAAAAAAAAAATGTTGTCAGTTAGGTCAGGTACAGAGATTACTTGAGAATTTAATCAATGAGCTCAAATACAAAGCGAAAAATGTTAAAAGTATTTATTTTTGTGGTGGAAAGAACGGTTTTTTTTCTTGTTCGTTTCAATTGTGGTTGAACGAAGTAAAAGAAAAAGAAGATGAAGAAGATGGGGGGAGGGGGTGGAAAGAAAAGAATTAGAAAATGTATGGGGGTAAAAGAAAGAAGAAGCAAGCATCAGAAAGTCAAAATCTCAAAAAGCAATGCAGAATTGGTCGAAACGATTGATGTTGTGGAAGATTAAATGAGCCGCCAACTTGGAATGTCGCCCGACAACAAAAGGACAAGGAATATCAGCTAGGATTAAGTATTTATCTTAATCTATTGTCGGTTATTTTTACATTTTCAATGCAAATCACAAATCAAATTTTAAAAATAGGGAAGGACAAAATCAAAGAAAAAATATATGAAAAAAGGCATATTTTTTATGTTTTGAAAATAAATGGAAAGATGATTTAAATGATGCACCCAATGAGAGAAATACAATATTTTTCGTCTGCTTTTTTATTTTTTGGTTTAAATTCGATTTTGCATGGTAAGATTAAAATCGATTTGATCATTATTTTCTCTCCGGTTCATCGATAAAAGTCTGTTATCCAAGTGTTGTTCGGTTCACAAAACGAGTTTAGCATTTTACATTAAAAAAAATAAATAAATAAATAGCCAATACATCAAATGACAAAAGAAACAAAAATAAGAAAATAAAAAGAGTGGATGGTAAGTATTGTATGAATTAAAAATAAATATACATATATAGAGAGATAGAGAAAGAGAGAGAGAGAGAAAAAGTAAAGAAGAACAAGACAGGTGAACAGGAACCTTCAATACGGTGGAGTGAAAAAATGCGCAAACGAACTTAGTATCCTGTTCATTTGACATTCGGTCTCCATTTGATTCAGGCAAAAAGGTATCCTTTTGTTGCGACTTGATTTAAACTTATTCTAACGCATACATAAAATAGAAATCCAGAATATCCCAAAAACATTCTAAAATATTTGATTTAATTGAGTCTGGTTGAGAGTTTATTCCGATGGATTGTTGTTGTTGTGGTATTATTTTTTTTTTTTTTTTTTTTTTTTTATTTCGAGTTTGATTTTGATTTTATTCTCAATTAGTTAGATTAGATTATCGAAGTGGAATATTATTTTAATTCATTTAAATGAAATGATATAAGCACTTACCTCATGTTAATCAAATATTGGGCTACAGCCACTGAATCTGGATTTCCGCTGATTGTGATAGTTCGATCGGTGTTACCTCCTTCACGTTCTTCACAATTCGAAATGCGAATCATGGCACCGGAAATTTGGCGAATTTCAGCAATTTTCGTACCACCTTTGCCAATGATACAACCAATTAAATCATTCGGCACAGTCATTTCATGTTGTTGTCGATTTGTTTGCTGTTGATTGCGATTCTGATTGCTTGTACGTAATTGAGAGCCAGCCAATGCGGCCAATGCTACTTTGGAAGAAACAGAAAAAAAAAAAATAGAAAAAATTGCAAATGAACACACATTGAGACAATTAATTGGTTTAATTAACATTGAGTTGAATTTGTTAAACGGAAACGCATCGAAATGGACTGCATTTTGCTTTCGTTCCATTGAAATGTCATATAAATGATATGCAATCAATTGATACGACTCCCATATCATCGGATATAGATCAAAAACGTATATTAATCATATTCACTTACCGGTTGGATTTAAACCACCAGTATTCGATGGTGCCATTCCAGCCAATCCCAATGCTGCCAAACCGGCCAGTGGATTTTTAGTCAAGCCGCTCATCTATATGTGCAAACGCACAATTTACGATCACAAAGGTTAGAAGAAATGAAACGAAAAAGACAAATTAATTTAAAAAATCACAATCAATATTCCAAAGAATTTGTGGAAAAAATAAAGAAAAAAAAAAAACAAAGGAAAAAAGAGAGAAAAAAAATGATTCGTAAGTAACATAACAAGTGATAAAATTGTAGGATAATACATTCGGAATAGGTTTGTTATGTTTATGTCTAAATTTAATAACTAAATTGCAATGTTATTTACATGGAAGCCATTTTATATTGTTGCAGTGCTATTTATCAAAATGCGATTTGTGGGAGAATAAAAAAAAAAAAAAAAAACAAATAATAACAATAAAAATAATAATGAAACAGACGAAACAACAAAATGCAAATTAAATAGACGGAAAAAAAAAAATAATGAAAAACCAAATACATCACGGTGAACATAAAACACGTCAGAATTCAACTCGAAAACTGATTTATAATTTAAAAGAGAAAATGAGGGAAAATGTGAATAAAAGTCACCGTATCTACGTCATCATCTGCAAACATTCAAATGGTAGCGTGCCATCGCAATTTTTCGAGAGCAAACAAAAATCATGTTTAATGATCGTCTCTAAATTTAGTTTGACGACGATTCATATCGTATATTTTGCATATTTTTCGGTGCACCAATTAGTCAAAGTAAATTCAATTTTTTTGTTTTTTTTTTTCTTTTTTTTTTTCGTGGCTATTTTTTTCTCACATGAACTAAAATTAACATGAATTTTTCTCGTGCCACTCTCTACAGTACTTAATGTATGATCGGTTGAATTGCAGTTAGGTATGTAGTGTAATGCAACCCAAAACAAGAAAATTGTCTAATTTTTTTTTTTTTTCCATTTTATGAGGAGTTTTCTTTGCAGAGATGACAATCGACTACGGAAATCAGCATTTATTTGTTTTATTTATAATTTTTTTTTTTTTTTTTTTCGTTTCATTTTGCAATTTATTATGTCTGAGTGTTTTTTGTTTCTCTCATCATTATATTTGCATCGCACAATCTGATTTCATGTGCAATCCAATTTGGGCTAATGATAACAATGCCATAACACAAAGAAAATCTTTTTATTTGATTTTAGGCAGTGATTTTATTATTGTCATGTTGTTCTTTGTTGTTATTATTGCATTTCTATTTCATGATGCTACAATAATAAGTACAACACATTTGCCAAACATTTTGAAATAACATTCAAATAAACTAAAAACATACACAAACACTAAATATTTTATGGTGACTAATAGTGTGATGGTCAAATTAATTTTAAATGATGCAACAACATACCAAAAATTGAAATTAGAAAACACAATTCACATTAGAGTACACTATTAACATAAATTGAACACTCACACTGTTATAATCGGATCAAACATAAATACAAAATTAAAAATTAATTTTCAAAATAATAAACGATTACAAAATTGACGAAAAAAAAGTGAAAAATTAGATAGATGGAAAGACAAACAATGAAACAAGACTTACTATTTTGCAATTTAATTGGTAAAATGTATTTAATTACATTAATAAAAAAAAAAAAGAAAATAAACACTCTCACACATTGATCGCATTAAAATGAACATGGATGTTTTATATATATACGTGGAGATTTTTGTTTAAAATTTCTATTTGGTTTTTTTGTTTTTTTTTTTTTTTTGGAAGACTGATTTCTGATTTATGTTTTGTGTTTTGTCTTATAGACAGAGAGGAGGGAAGCAAATGTTTAAACATGTTTCATATATTAAATATTCAAATACGTAAATTAAAACTCAAATGGCACACAAACGAACAAACCAACGAAAAAAAAAACCAGAAAAAAATTAAAAAAAAAAACAAAATATTTTAGAATATTGACAAAATTGCATGTTAATACTGTTAAATTAATTTGGATCAGGTTGGAGTCTGGAGGTTGAAAACGTAATTGTGAAATATGATTTGATTTTATGAAGGCAGGGGAGGCAGGAATGGAGAGCAGAACCGTATCCTATAGCATTGTTTCAACAATTTTGAACAATTTTGATTGAAAATCATCAAATGAGCATTGTTTAATAGCAAAGCAATGCTGACTGAAAGAGAGAGAAAGAGAGAGAGAGAGAGAGAGAGAGAGAGGGTGGTACAGATTCAGAGCGGGAGAGAGAGACTAATAGAGAGAGTGTTTTAAAAAGAGAGAGAGCGAGAAAAAGAATTATGAGAGATTGAGAGTTAGAGAGAAATACATATAAAGGAAGGAAAGAGACAGTATATGTGTATATGTGTATGAGAGAAATAGAGAGTGAGAGACAGACAGAGAGAGAGAGAGAGAGAGAGAGAGAGAGAGAGAGAGAGAGAGAGAGAGAGAGAGAGAGAAAAGGAGTATATGAATGGAGTGAAATAGTGTTAACAAAGATTTGAAAATGTTCGAGTGGAAAACAGCGTTTACGGTTGCAGTTTTTGGAATCGATTGGTTATTGAAGCTGATTTTATTGTAGTTGCAGTTGTTGTTGCTTATTGTTATCATTTGCTGAAAAATTGGAATCATTTTGGAGGTAATAACAGAACAATTGAGTGGTTGTGAAATATTTGATATGTATGGCATTTGGTTGATAGCATTTTCTAGTAGTAGTAGTAATTGTTGTTGTTTTTGTTGTTGATTTAAAATGTCTCTCGTCAAATCGAATGTATTTAGTTTTTGTGTGTGTGTGTGTGTTTTTTTTTATTTCGTTTGGCTTTGGCTATTTTAAGTTTTTGGTTGTATTTAGAAAATGGAAAACTGGAGGAAAAGTGGTGTGATATAAAAGGGAGGGCAGCACCAATCAAAACGTATATCAACTCACATCGGGTATTTGCTGCAGATGATGTGGCGGCATTGCAGCCGACAAATGTGTTCCTTTTAGAAGTGGATCTGCTAAACCTGAGATTCCTGCATGAAGACCACCGGCCAACGCAAGTGGAAATACCGTACAGGTCTGTGCGTGTTTGGGTGTGCATATATATAATTTTATTTTATTTTTTTTCGTTTCGTTTACGTTTTTATTTGTTTATTTTTTGTTCGTTTTAGATCGTTTATTATATATATATATATTTGCAATATGAATTAACGAGCGCGTACATGTCATTTTCGGGCCAGTTTTGTGTATATGTTTGTTTGTTTTGTTCATTTATCATATGTAAAAAAAAAAAGAAATAAAGAACCAGGCAAACAGAAACAAAATTCAATTTAGTCAGTTGTTCCATCAATAAAAGTAACAAACAAACAATTTTTATTTATAAAATATGTTTTGAGCTAAAATTTGGTTCCTATTTTTTTCCTTTTTTTTCTCAAAAAAAAAAAAAAAAAATTGTTTTGTAATTAATGGTCAGTATCAATTGCTAAAGCAAAATTTAACAACAAAGAAGAAATGAAAGAAAAAAATTTAAAATAATAACAAAAAATTACACTGAGAAATAGATGTATAAACCATTGTTGAATTATGTATGATTTTTTTTTTTCTCAATATTTTGGTTAATTGACGAAATTGCAATCGATATTAGAGATAAAGTGTTGATTAAGACAACTAAATGACATAAGATATACTTAAAAACCAAAAGAAAAAAAAAAAAAACTAAAAACAAAAAAAACAATTCCTTTTTCCAAATTGAGATAAAAGCTTATTCAAAAATCGCTATTCAAAGAATAGGAGACAGAGATAAGAAAACAAATTATAAGAAACAAGAGTAAGATTAAAAGCTTAAATACGTATATCGAGAGCGATAGAGAAATATTGTGAAAAAAAAAAATTGAAATAAAAGTTATGGAATTCGATCAATGACTTTTCGATTGTCGTTCTCCGCATTCATATTTCCACCTCCCTCATTACTCAATGGCATACATTTAACAATTCACCAAATTTGATCAATTTTATCGTTACAAACTTACACTTTAAACAGTAATTCCGTTTTTTTGTTTTCATTGTTTATTCTCTTTTTGTTTTCACACAAAACTGAATGCAATTTTACTGAAAATTTGCATACCAACTTTTCAACGTGAAATTAATATTATTTTCTACTTTGTTTGTCACATGTTCACATTACATCATGAATGAGTGAAATTATGTTAAATATGCGTCTAATTCAATGATATCCATACAAATATCCAAATTTTTGGCATTGCAAATGGAATACCTTTATTTGTTTTTATGACTTAGTGATGTGCATGTGCATGGATTGAATTAAAGAAGGAAAATAAAACTCAAGTGATCAATGACACATGTATGCATCTGTGTAAAATAGAAATGACATGAGAACGAAAGTGAATGAAATAGACAAACAAAATGAGAGAATTCGAAAAAGAGAGAAAGAGAGAATGAGAGAGAGAGAGAAGTAGAGAGAGAGAGAGAGAGAGAGAGAGAGAGAGAGAGAGAGAGAGAGAGAGAAAGAGAAAGAGTGATTGATCGAGAGAAAAAAATCAGAAGCAAAGACAAACATTGAGAGAAAGAGATAAAAAGAGAGATAGAAATATATTGAAAAACCGAGATGGACATAATAGAAAAATCACTTCTAACTCCGATTAAAGACTGTCAAAATGTCATTAACATTTGTTATATCATTTTATTTCATACAGGTTACTTTTTCGAAAATAGTTTGAAATATGAAAAAAGAATTAAGAGTATAGATATAAAAATAGATTTCATTTGAATATAAAATCATTGTGTGTAATAATTGAACATTTTTTTAATTGGATAGAAAATGAGAAAATAGCAATTTATATAAACCATACGAACCTCCTGTGCTGGAACATAACTTCCTTGTATTGTGTATGCTTGTCCATTCGCTAATAGAACGGGTGTATTAATCTGTGGCTTTGGTCGATATGGGATTGTAGCACCTTTTGGTGGCGACTGTTCCGCATAGATAAGAATCAGAGAAGAAAAATGAATGAGAAAAAAGCAAAAACCAACATGTTTTTATTCTGGTTATTATTTTGTTTAAACAAAAGTAGTAATTTAATTGAAAAAAAAAAAAAGAAAAAAACTATCATCACTAATTCAAATTTATCACAGTTCATTGAGCAGCTTATGTTTCATGCAATCGAAATATTTTATGTTTATTTTTTCATTTCTCCTATTTTTCATGATGCAAACAAGTGAAGCGAATACAATCAAAACTGCGTTGATAATTTAATGATCTCATTAAAGATTTGAAATATCTGTAAATGAATGTTGATTTGATATTCTTGGCATTGTGGCAACAAACAAGAATGAAAAAAATGAGAAGAAAAAGCTTGAACATTTTTAACTCAATTTCCATGGCGATGCATTTCTTCTTCGTCGCGTGTGCTTTTTTTTTTCTTCATCTCTGTGTCATTTTTCTTGTGCGTTTCAGTTATTTTATTTTTTGCCTCGAAAATCTCAACAAATTAAATTATTCCATAACATTACAAAACACACAACTTTTCCTCTTTTAACTCTTTTCGAGTATTTTTTTTTCACGTTTACACTTTCGCTGCATAGCTTAAGCCATTTGACTTTGGAATTGTGTTATATAAAGCAAAAGCTAAAAGTTTTCTCTTTTTTTTTTTTTTTTTTTTTTGTTCGAGATTTCATTTTTTTTTTCGTGTTGCTGCTTATTCTTCTTGTTGCTTCAGCTTCAGTCTTGATGTTTCATGTGTATAGGAGAAGAGAAAAAGAATGTGCATTCACAAACTTTTTGAATTTATTTTGCATTTTTTCCTTTGTTCTGCTCCTTTTTCTCCATTGTTAGTCGTCAATGACAGACGAGAAAAAAGTTTAATGAAACTCTGCTTTTGCTACTCGTTGTTCGATCTTTGGCTTGTTTCCACCATGCACGGGGATTCATAGTTTTGATAATACTCTTTAAAAACAGACAGTGAGGCAGAGAGATAGAGACAGAGACAGAGATAGAGACAGAGACAGAGACAGAGAGAGAAGGAGAGAGAGAAGGAGAGAGAGAGAGAGAAAGACAGAAAGAGAGAGATACAATAATAAAGAGCGCGAGTGCAAACGAAAGCAACACAAAATATCGAACAAACGAAAATATGATGAACTTTTTTCATTTCTTCTTGTTCAACTTGTATTTCATCCGACGGTAAATTCACTTTTCTCGCTCTGTTGTCTCTGTTAGTCAAGCCATATTTTTGAGCGCAAGTTTATAAATTTTTCCACTAATTCGCTTTTATATTTTGTTTTTGGTTTGTTGCACACTTTTCATTATAACCTTTCACTCGATTCAATCCATGATGACAAAACATAATAAAGAAAAAGAATGCCGCAGACAAAATTCAATAGATGGTTTATCAAACCATAATTACAGTCTAATATAATAAGCTCGATGACCCAATAATTTCAAATTGATGTCCACATATGTACCATTGATTTGGTTCGGCAACAACAATCAAATTGTTAAAAGAAATGAAAAAAAAAAAAAAACAACTAAAAGAGTAACAAAATGAACTGAAACAAAAACAAAGACACAAACAAGAAAAATTATGGCAATTTGAAAATTACCTCAAGCATGACACAGCATATGTGAAAGATGCACTGTGTAATTTGTTCAGCAGTTCCAGTCAGTTTCACCTCACGTTCAGTTGAATTTGGCAACATATCACTTGCAACTTGAATCGAACAGCCGGTACTCTCCCTGATTTCCTTTATTTTTGAACCTCCTTTACCTGAATCGACACCATACACAATGGTGAAAGAAGAAGGAAAGAAAAAAAAAAAAAAAACAATGAGAAAATGTGAAAATGAGAGAATGCAATATGTACAAGAAAAAAAAAACGAATGTGAAGAAAATTGTCATCAGTAAACGTTTCAGTTAATAAAATTCTAAAGTAGCTTTAGTCCGTGTCCTTTGAAAAGCTATAAAGTTCAATTGATTGAAATTAATGAATTAAAGTTTTTTTGGATTTTTTTTTTTCTACAATTTCTTTGTCAATGAATTAAAATAAAGAATTTGCAGTTCATTGAGAAAAATTCTCATTCAATTAATTCGAGAGAGAGAGAGAGAGAAAGAGAAAGAGAGAGAGAAAGAGAGAGAGAAAGAGATGATGATGATGAAGAAGAAAACAGGAAACAAAAGCTCACAAGTTGATTATAACAACTCCATCGATATTCGATCATCAATGAATGGAATGAGAGGAAGAAAATGGCACGAGAGATGAATACGTTCAAGTGAACTGAATTTGTTTAACTAAGTTGAGAACTCAATCATGTGCGTGTAACGTGCATGTATGTAAATTAAGAACAATTGTTTTCTCTTTGGGTTATATGAAGTTCATGTTATGAACAACAGCAGTGACTGAATGAGAGTGTATGGTTGTTTTTGTCATTTTCAATACAATCGATCGATTGAATGAGAAAGATCTAATTCTCTCTCTCTCTCTCTCTCTCTCTTCTCTTACTCAGCGTGGAAGTTGGTCACACTATTGATGGTAAATACGTGCTCGTTTTGCTTAACAAAAGCGAATGTGATCGACGCATCAATAAAGCTCTACCTCTGTATGCCATTTGATTTTTTTTTTTTTCCTCTCCCCTTTATTGAGCCATGCCATACGCGACAAAAATCAATTTTAATTAAACTTTAATAATTCAATAAACGGCAGTCGATAATATTACTCATGCTCTCATCGGTCTACAACGAAAGATTAAATGACAAAGCAAAACCAGTGCCCGAAACATGAACATGCAACTATTACCTATATATGCATTGGCCTATTCCTCTCGATGATATGAGATGCATTTTATTTTCTTTTTTTTCTTTTTGTTTTAATTCATTCCGTTGTGTTTTGTTTTTCGATTATTATTGCATTTTCATTTTAATTATCGTGTGCTGGTGCAATAATGGCACTGCCATTTCAAACAAGCACATCAACCTGCTTAACGTTGATATTTCCCATAATGGAAAATATCAAACTAAATAAAGTTACGTTTATAATGCAAATGTTGACAATGAAATTGGATGCCCTTATGAACCTATACATAAACACAATGTCCATGAATATAACAACTGTTTTTAACGCTCCATTTTTGTTAATATTATTTTTAATGTTCTCATCATGTGTTCCTGTTGCATTTGGCTCTATTTAAAATGCATCAAATGATGTTGCGTTTAATATTTCCATAAAAATTTTGTCAAAAAAAAAAAAAAAAAAAAAAAAACTGTTCACCAAATATTGAACAACAATAGCATATAGCGTTTGAAAGGAAAAACTTGTTTCTTTTTTTCAAAAAAGAGAAAAAAAAAAACAATTGCGCTGAATAATATTGAGGACACAGCCGGGCATATGGGCAACGGTCAACGGTCAACATTCCATCGAAAAATATGTTTTTCTTTGTTATTATTATGAAACAGTAAAAACGTTATTATTCCAGTAATATTATCTAATTGAATTATTCATAAACGCATTTTTCCACAATTTAAACATACGTTTGTGCGGTTATGCCACATAACTTCCGCGCATACCAATATCAGGATGTTTTTTATTTTCATTGTTTTTCTTCTCTTCTTTTAAATCGATTATTTATCGATAAACCACTACGTGTTACTACAGACAATCGAAAATATGTGATAAAAAATTCATTTTGAATAACAGTGACCAGGAATCATCAACATCATCATCATCATCATCGAGAGAGAGAGAGAGAGAGAGAGAGAGAGAGAGAGAGAGAGAGAGAGAGGTGAGAGAGAGAGAAAGTGAGATGGGCTGAGTGAGAGCGGAGGAGAGGGATAGTGAAAGAGAGGGAAAATTAGAGAAATATGAAGAAGCAAGGGAGAAAAATGAGAGAAAAAAACAGAAGAAGCGAAAAAATGAGAGTAGGAAAGAAAATTAGAGGAAGAGAGAAAGAGAGAGAGAGAGAGAGAAAGAGAAATTATGACCAATTGAGTGGGGCCAAATTGTCTAATTGATATGATTTGTTCAATATTTCACGAGATTCAATTATTTCAATCAACGAAAATTTCCTTCACATGTGTGTTATTTTAAATTTGCAATTCAATTAAAATGATATATAAACAAGTATTTACCAATTAGAGATCCACATTGGCTAGCTGGCACAATTAATCGTATGGGTACTTGAGTTTTGCCACCGGTTGTTGTATTATCATTGAATTGTGAACACCACTGAAAAATATAAATAAATTTATTGAAATTGAAATTGAAATGAATTATATTTTTATTTCACACAATTAGAGAGTGTTGTTGGGTGAAATGGGTCATAAAATTAAAGTGAACAAAAAATATTGAAAATAATAAAAACAACGACATGAATCAAATCAAATGAAATGGGAAAATGTGTCAACAAAAAAATTGTACAATATGAATAATTTAATTGAACTTTTATTTTGCAATCGAATTTGTCTCTTTAAATAATATCAAAATATTTCGTTTGCATAAAAGTTCAGTGTGTAATTCAGTATTTAATAAAGGATTGGTAAATCAGTTTTTTTTTTTTTTTTTTTTTTTTTTCATTTGTTTGTTCGTTTGTTTGGTTCATCTTTGCTCTAAATAATTGTTTACCTCTTCGAATTTTTTTGTAATTAGTGAGAATGCCTTGAAAATTGCATTTGTCGAACCGGAAACTGTAACTATTCGCTCCGGACACGATCCATCCGATATGTTAATCTTTGCACCAGACTAAAAATGAATAAAAGAAAATGCCATTAATATTGTAAATATAAAGATAAAAATATAGAAATCATTTGGTTTTTATTGATTAAATGTAATTATATTCGATTGATGGTAGATGGATTTGTGCCAACAAAATCCATTGATTGTGATTGGGATTGTGATTAAGATAATTTTGCTTCGATTAAATTCATGCATTTGCCACCATCTTCATTAAACATCCCCCCCCCCCCTCTCACCATACAATGTATATAAATTATCGATCGGGAATTGCATTAATATAATATCTATTTAAGATATGTATATTGATAAGTATGGAATTTACATCGAGTGTATCATTAAAGTATGTCACTGATTGAAAATGGCAAATACTTTAGTACCAACGATATGATTAAATATTTATGGATGAGCATTTGACTCTTACAATTTGTATAAATGTGCTTGCGATGTTTGCGTGCATTTGAAACATAAATGTTTAGCAATTACATTGTCAAATAAATGTTTGTCTGCCGCTATACACTTAGAAATACATGATATAAATGACAATGAAGCGATCAACGAAGAAGAAGAAGAAGAAGAAGAAAAACACCAAAATAAGAGCTTTAACGTAACAAGAATGCTTTAGATCTATTCGAAGTCAATGTAAGGAGACTGATGAAGGTGTTTGTAAGCAGCTTGTGTACCGCATAAAGTATTAACGCAATTGTTATTTAAGCACAAAATTTATTAACGTGTAAATATTCAATTATGTTTACAATAACGGATAATTATACACATTATCGTACGGCGACCAAAAACCAGCCGCTTTATTGTAGCATAATATTGCTGGCACTTTTGTCGACTCAAATATTCTTGCAATACGAAAATTACATGCTAAAACATTGCTCTACATCTTTCTTGGCTTGGCATGAAACGCACACCTTACACACACGTTCGCATATACACTTACTTCAATTTGTTGATTTTACCTGTAAGTTATTCGTCGTTCAATGAATAATTTAGATTTCAAAGCAGAAAACATACATTACGCCGAAAAATGTTAGACATAGGGAAAACGGTAGGCGACCGAATATTTGACTTTTCATGTAATTTATGCTGTAAATTGTTAATAGTGTTCGTGCAACTGAATCTAAAAGTAATATTTTCACATTTCGTTCAACATTCTCTTCAGCTTTGATTTTGACATATAAATAATTCTTTGTTCGGTATGCTGCATAATGATGTCTGTTCATTCTTTTAGATTATATTTTCATCGTATTACATTTTCCATACACTTGCACAATCGCACTTTTACGTACCACCTACTCACACTAAGTAAGCCATTTCCCCCCCCCCCCCCTCTCCCGACCGTTGTTCGTATCAAAATGGCAAACCAAGGGAATTTACCGAAAGTGATCCCGTAAGCGGGTAACTTTGAAAACTTTTTTTTTTGTTCATAAAAGTTACAAAAAAAAAAAAAAAAAATTGAAATGAATATAATTATAAATAGTGAATGATGTCAATCTAAATTCATAGAAATTCAAAAAGAAAAAAAGAAAACACAAAAAAATTGTTCGTCTTTGATAAAGTACATGGCTGACATTCAATAAGTCATTTGACAGAAAATTAATTGATGTACTCGGTGACGCGTTTTTTATATGTCATTTATTCTTTCTTGACTTATCAGGACGAGAAGGAGAAAAAATAACAAGTGCATGAATATGAAAAAATGAATATTTTTATTTATAATTTTAAAGCAAAATTCTTCTCATTATAATTTCGAAACTTGGTACATTTTTATCTTTCATCTTCATCTTCATCTAAAATCAATCATGTTATTTCACTTGGATTATAATAAGCTGGCAGTTTTTCCGATGAAACGTATATTCAAGCTCTATTGATATGTTGATTTATCAGTCATACAATGTGTCGATGAATATGAGAAATCTTCCAGTCCATAGAACTTCCATTCACTTTGACTTTATTAAATTAATCATTTTGCAATTTCAGACAATAAGAGCATTATGGGTCACGTCATTTTTCAGACAAGATTACCAAAGTAAATGAATTTCCTCAAAAATAATGAAAATTCTCTTGAACTCTTCTTGTGCATATTACAAGAAATATATCTAATTGACGCTAAATGTTCACAACAATTTAGAATTTGTTTTGAAAAGTTTTCTATATTATTTTCGAAGCCAAGCAAACTTTCAGAAGTTTTCCACTGAATTTAAATGAATTTTTGTTTTTGAGGTAAATTTGTAGTTACAAATTTTCAAAATATGTATAAAATATTAAATACTAGACCGATAAATTCATAGATTGAATTTTATATGTTATTTGAATCCTTTGCAAAGGGGAGAGATAGTGAGTGAGTGAGAGAGAGAGAGAGAGAGGCGAGAGAGAGAGAGAGAGAGATTGAGAGAGAGAGAGAGAGAGAGAGAGAGGAAAGAAATTGACCCACTCATGTTTCAACAACAATGTATAATATCAAAGTTTCATGAACTGACCATATTGTGTAGATTGCTTTTCGATTGAATTGTTTGATTCAACTAATTGTAGCCACAATATTTTAACATCCATCGTGTCTATACAATAATGGATGTGGTACGCTGAATGTATTACAATGTATCGTATCGGCCGAAACACGTGTGAATGGAGCGTAAATGCAATGATTCATTTTATCCCAATACTGCATGTACAGTTTTTGAACACGATCCAAACTGTTTTGCGGAAAATTGAATTCATGGGTGGATTATTATAACTGTGATTGCTAACAAACATAAATAATAAATTTATTTGTGCTTTTGACTTATGTTTTATATCTGGTATTGAAAAACAACAAGGAAGAAAAGAAATTTAGATGATAACAGCACCCCCCCCCCCCTCCTGTTCTCCCTCTCGTAGTGGATATAAATTTTGCTCAATTTGTTGCAATCGATATCAATCAATACGACAAAAAGTGTTAGAAAGAGATTAGGAATGTGTAAATGAGATAGAGATTCCATTAGAGAATGAAAGGAAGAGAGGAAACGGGGGAGAGAGAGAGAGAAAGAGATGGAGAGAGAAGGAAAGGGAGAGGGAAAGGGAGAGAGAAAATGAAAACAAAAATTATGAAGTTCTAGCTACAAAAAGAAATATAAATTGAACATAATATTGCAGATTGTGTTACAAATATTGAAAGTGTCCATAACTTCAAAATTTTCTAACCACTTTCAGTTATTTACACGCAATAATTTGCCAGAGATTTTACATTTAACCGGATAATTTATAGATGTTTACTTGTGTACAATACCAAGAATGCAGCAGAACAATTTAAAATGTATTAAATAATTCGACCAAAAGCAATATGTATAACATTGACAATGATTGCGTTTTCATGCATCCATCGAAATAATAACATCAACCCATATAGCCGATTAAGTGGTTAGCATTTTTACTACTCAACTATGCTCTCTTGACCCCCGATAGGGCTTTCTCTTTATCTCTATCTTGTGCTTGAACAAGAATTTCTCACATATTCCAACTTGTTGTCAATAATGTTTTACAACAAAGTATTATGGCTACATAATATTTGTGAATGACTTAATCAGTGGCAAATATGCTCACCACATAAAATCTTAGCACACGAATGTGTGCTTAGTGTGTTGTGATATTAGTGTAACATAGTGGAAAATTGTAATTATGGTTCGGGTATGATCATAAATCTAAAATGACCCAATAATCTTGGTGGTGATTCATCGTAACTTATATTTTTCATTGGAATGTGTTAGTGTGTGTGTGCGCGCGCGCGCGTGTGTGTGTGTGTGTGTGTGTAGGGCAGTATACAGACCAAAGAGCAATTCATGCTCAATTGTTACTTGCTCCTCTAATTCATTGATCCCCTTTTATTTGCTATAAAATCCAAATGTAATTTGAACGGTGCGTTTTTTTTTTCTTTCTCGTCTTTACTATTTCTCTTCCACCTTCCCTTTATTCTCTAGTTTGTTATATATTTCAATTCATTGCCCAATCACTATGTAGCATGTATTAAACAATTTTGCGGTCACACATGTTCACGCAATTTATATGTTGCTTGCAAAGTGCACAAAGTGCAATATCCCAACATCAATGAATGAATGAACGAATGAATGAGTGTAGAAGACAAATTTATGTACGCAAAACTTTTCAATAATTTATGTTTACATATACAACAACAATATTGTGTTATCGTAAAATATTTATAATATTACTGTTTCAATGAGTACATTTCGTGCTCAGTTTATGTTTGTTTATGTTGTACAGCACGTAAACGTAAAAAGGATCAATATTCACTATAAATCGTTACATTTCTCTCTCTTTCCATCTCTCTCTCTCTCTCTCTCTCTCTCTCTTCTTTCCATCTCTCTCTCTCTCTCTCTTTCTCTCTTTCTATTGTTAGTTTCAAATTGGAATGACTGACGATTATGGAATGAAATAAGCGCTCGGAATTATTCAACTTGAAAATTTTCACTAATAGATTTCAAAATAATGTATATTTTCATCCATAAAACTTAGTATCCGAAGAATTTCTGCATATGCCCCGAAGCGTACAAATATATTATATGGTATGCATAAAACAAACCAATAATAATATTGTTTATGTCAAAAAAAAAAAAAAAAAAGAATCCCCCGTAGTTTTTAGTTGAACAGGTTATTCAATTTCTAATATATTTGAGTAGTAGCTAAATGCTAAATGCTTCTTTCCACTCTATCTCTATTTATCTCGATTTATATTCAAGAAATCATAATTTAAACATGCCCAACTTCATGGTGGTGTTGTGTTTGTCGCGCAACCATTTTTGTGGTAACTACAAGTTCATAAAACAAAGTTTACAACTCTTTTGCTCGAAATTTGCCAGCTCAGCATGTGTAAATATTGTATATTTTGAGGATGAAAATACATGCAAACATGAAAATAAAAGAGAACGAGAAAATTTGAGAGGGATAATGTGTGATTGTGTATGAGTGAGAGAGAGAGAGAGAAAGAAAGAGAAAAAGAGGGAAAGAAAGAGAAAGAGAGAGAAAAAGCGTAAGAGAATTGAAGAATACCATAAAGAGCGAGTAAAACGAAGAGAAATCCACTCTAAAATTGGGAAGAAAATATAGAGAGAGAAAAAGAGTTTCATTCTGATTCGAGATTTTCATGAAAATCATTAGGAGCGTATGAAACTGATTTACAGAATTGCATTTTTCAATTCTGTGAGATAAAATATTAATTGTTTATATGCATTGCTAATGGTAATGCGTCCAAAAATTAAATCGACATTTTTTTCCCGTTCAGAATATATGAATTTTCGCATATATTGAACCTTTATGATATTGATTGTGGTTGAGTGGCATTTCCACGATAACTGACATATAATATATATAGTATATATGGATAATTACGAACATATGTGAATGACACATTTCCATTGGCTGTTTTCTTTTCATATAATTGCTTATCCATGTTCTCGTTTTGAAATGTTGTGTTTATTGAGTTTTTGATGCAGAAAAGAGAGAGAGAGAGAGAGAGAGAGAGAGAGATCAACTTGAGGCTATTTTTTTAGCCTCATTATTGTTTCTTCGATAGATGGCAATTCATCATTTCAATTCTCTTTATGCTTGGTCAATGCAAGAGTTTTCTGATTGAATGTCTCTTTATTTGTATTTTATTTATCCATCTTGATGGTTCATTTTTCTCACAATATTTATATTGTTGTGTGTTTTTTTTTCATATCACTTCATTAAATATAGACTCAAGCATGTCGTACGATATTATTTCATGAAATCATATGAATAACCGAAATTTAATTAAATCAATTTCAATTAAAACGCAAACAATGTCACATATGAAACTGATGTCACGTAGTGAAAACCTGACTGACTTTCAAAACCAAATGAATGGATGTGCATCACATCACATCACATTACACACATACACAAACACACAAACACACAAACATAAATATATCAGATCTCGCACATTACATAATGTTCGGCCCATAAATTGTAATGGATTCGGTCACTATTGCCAATATGAAAACATATCAATGCTGAGTGTGAGTCATTTCTCTTTCAATTTTTCTCTTTTCTTTTCTCTCTCTCTCTCTCTCTCTCTCTCTCTCTCTCTTTTTTTTTTTCTCTCTTTTACAACCTTTCAGGCTTCCACATTTGCCATTACAAATGGAATTCTAACATTTAGTAAGGCTAAGCTGATCAGATTTAAATATGGGGAGTTAAGTCAATTTTAATTGGAATATCCATTAGAGTTGGTTAAATGAATGGGCAACATAATGAAACTTTAGCCGCAATCAATACGGTGAATAATGTTAAATTGAAATTGAAAAATTATCATAATCAATCTAACTATTTGTGACCACAACGACTCTTTGGATGTTTTAAAGCAGTAATACATTATCATTTTATAACCGCTTATAAATAACTCGATTCAATGTTGTTTTCTTGTTGTTTTTGCGTTGTAACCGATGGTTTTTGTATTGTTTGTTTGTGCTAGTATGGAATCTGAGCATTTGAACTGGATTTCTCTTTTTCAATTGCGTTTACCAATATCAATTTGAGAATCGAAATTGATGATTGCAGTTGGTGTGTATCATTTTAATTAAAATTTGTAATTCACTAAGCTTTTCAGAATCTCTTTATGAATGCGATAAATTTCCAAGGGGAATTTATCAAAACGAATAAATATTAAATACATTCAAATACCTCAAATTTCAATGAATTTTCCAAATGGAAATCAAATTTTCAATTCGGTCCAAAAAAATCGGGTTTGTACAATTTTCTTTCGAGCACTAGGCCTTCATCGAACAACATACAAACAGAGCCGCATTCAAGCGCATTTTATTTGTATTGTGAATGGAAGTGGTGAGAGTTCGAATTAATCAAATACAACAACAAAATTTATGGAAAGGCTCAGTGCTCGTTTTCTTTGAATATCTTCAAAAAAGTGTTGAGATGCCTGATGTCTAAATTTTTTCTGGCTATGAAAATACTTTGACAGTTCGATATTTCAGTTCACTTTGAAATTCGAACATTATGTACATAATTCGAATTATTTGAATTATTTGCAGAGTGAAGCAGTCAATTCGCAACGTTTGGATGTTTTTTTTTTTTTTTTTTGCTACAAATCTATTTTATTTGGTGCGTATATTATGAATTCTCACGAATAAACTGCAAATATTCAAATTGTATGAAAAAAAAAATTTCAAATTTTTCTATTTCAAAGCGGATATATGTGAAATTTGAAATTGGATAAATTCCCCTTGTAAAATTCATTTGGTATTTGGCTGCCGTTAACTGTTGCTCATACACAAACACAGTTTTTAGCTCAATTCAATGATGCTATGAAATGTGATCAGCAAGTGATTAAATACATGTTTTAAAATTAATATGACCTCCGATCATGTTGTCAGTTTGGTTTTTCTTTCATTTCTATTTCTCGTGTTCTCATTCTTGCTCTTCTTCTTCTTCATCATCTTATACATCTCTTTTCTCTCATTCCATAAATTTTATCACAAAATTCACAATTTATCTCATCGTTGTGTGGTGATCGTTAATTAATGATGTGCTTGTTGGCCAATGAACTTTATCAAGAAATAATCGCATCGATTTTGAAATTAGTAAATAAATGGATAAAATATATTCCATGAGCTTACCTCTTCGCGGAACCGATTAACGATTTCTCCTTTTTTACCGATAATACTTCCAACTTCCTGCAAATGAAACAAATAAACGAAATGACGATTAGTTAAATTACGGAAAATTTTTGGGTAATTAATGCTATGAAATTGATTCTTGACGGCGATGATGACGACGACAACAACAATAGTGATGACGGCATCAACGACAATATAAAGTCGAATCAAATTCGGTATATTCGATGGTGGTTTCAATGAGAGAAAAAAACATTATAACAATAATTTAATCTACTTAATTTGATGACGGTGATTGAAATGTGTTTCGACCCCAAAATGCAATAAAAGAGAAATTTAACAGAAAATCATAGCAAAGACAAAAAAAAAGACAGAATAAAATAAAGAGAGGAAAAATAAAAAGATTCCCATTTCACAAGAGCCATTACTATCAAATTGGCCATTGTAAATACATATAACGACACCGTCCATTTGTAGTGATATTAATTCTTTAATGTATGTCTAGTTCTCTTTTTTTTTTCTCGGTATAATTACGTTTTTCTATCATCGTCAAATGCTGTTTAGATTTGATTGAATGACTTAAATCCGATCCATGCACCAAAACCATTCTGCAATGCTATTCTGCGTCACAACATTAATTCGTGATACGGATAAAGTGATACGATACTGTCATTAGCAAGTAAATGTTATTGAACTAAACAAGTTTTTCATCCTCAATATTTCTATTTTGAGTGAGTTAAAGAATTTCAAACATTTCTTTTATTCTAGCACTTATGCTCATGTTCATGCTCATGCATATGCATGGCCATCGTATACACAGATACATTTATCTATATACATGCTATATATGTTTGGTTTGAACTGTTTTCATTTCTTTTTTTTTATTTCATTCTCGCTCTCTTGCTCTATACAATCGTTGATCTTTTGTTATTCAGTTGCTGTCTTTTTTGTTCTCGTTTCCATTTTTTTTTTTTTTTTTTTTTTTGCTTTTTTCGTTCATCATTTTTGTTCTTATATCGTCGTCATTTGGTACATTGTGAACATTTCTTTGTCTACACATTTTTCTACATCATTGGACTTATATGTTATGAATTTATTCGCATGTAAAAGTGTACAGAGTTATCTCTTGACAATCCACACAATTTTCTTTACATTGCAACCGCATCGTTTCAGTTTCATTTTTAGATATGTTGATTTTTGTTGAACGTGAACTGAACAAACAAGGAAGAGAAAGTGCACAAAATAAAAAAAAAAACCATAATAATAAAACAACAAAATATCCTTTATGCCGTATATTTTTCTTGTTATTATTTGAAAATTGAGATCATATTGACATTTGCTCTTCTGTAATTTTTCCTTTATCTCTTCACTTGTTTCTCTTTCTCAATTTGTGTGTGTGTTTGTGTGTGTGTGTGTGTGTGTGTCTTTCACTGAAGCATAACAAAAAATGTTTCGCATTTATGTATGTATAAAAACATTCAGTGCAATTGATATATTTATGCGAATAACTGCATACAGCTTTCCAAGTGGCATCAAACTGATTAAACTTTCAGACTATTATATTTCTCTTTTCGTTTTTTTTTTTTCTTTTTTTTTTGTTTTCTTCGAGTTAGTTCGGTTTTCGATGTTAATTAATTGGATTTGACATCAAAAGAGGATTTGAAAATGTTTACCTTCATTTCTGATACACACAAACTTCAACAATATTGAGTCAATTCAATGAACGAAATTGTTATGTGCAATTCCAATAAAATCCTAAACAATAAGAAATGCTCCTACTTTATAAAACAAAATTTTCGAAACTAATATGCTAAACCAATTGAATGAAAATGTGCCCATATATTATTTAAAATTCATTAAAATCTTGTATTGTATGTAATTTTTTTGAATGGAAAATCAACCTCATGACAGTTATCGCTCAATCTTGACAGATTTATTTTCTATAATATTACGTAAAACGAACCGAGAGAGAGAGAGAGAGAGAGAGAGAGAAAACAACAGAGACAAATAAAGAGAAAGAGAGATTGCAATTCTCTATTCGATCAATTAAGGTAAAAAAATTTGTTTAAATGTTAGTGTTTTGCGTCAAGTGATACGCTTGAATGACATCGTTATACAATTTAATGCATTTTCACATTGTTCGTCAACTGTATTTCATTTCCCCTTCTATTCTTTCTATTGTGATTTTACCACATTTGGCATTTGTTATTTCTATTTCAAGCAAAATAATGACTTTGATTTTGACGATGTTTGCTATTAGAATTTGCTATAGAAATAACCCAAAATGTGCATCTCAATACGAATCTTATGTGCTCAAAGATTATAATTTCAATCAAAGTTCATAATGAAATAAAAAAAGAAAAAAAAAAAAAAAAAAAAAATAAGAGAACCAAACACATGCGTTCATGCCAATTTACATTTTTTGTTTCATTCTGTTCGATTGCATTTTCTTTTTTTTTCAACTTCTATCGACATTAGTTGCGTTGAAATTAAATTACAAGTTCTAAAGTCGAGCGTGTCATTGATATATTCGTTATATATATATATATATATGTATGTGTGTGTGTGTGTGACAAGCGCGCCTATGCGTGTACTGAATGCCGATTTTTGCTGTATAATTCAATCGCGTGCAAAGACCGACGACAAATACGCAAAAATACAGATGAACACAAAATATACGACTTATGTAATACGATGAAAAGCGTCAAACCAAATGTAAATCGATTGTCACATAAAATAAAACGAAATGAAAAAAAAATCGAAGAAAAAAAAAGGAAAAACACGCCGAGTGAAGTGAGTGAGAGAAACAATAGAACTTCATGCTGTTCACAGTAGCATGTGTTACTTTTCATATTTTCACACTCGCTTAAAAATGCGCAAATTGAAATTGTTTATCGGATTGTATTTGTCATGAATTGATTTTTCCTTTGGTTTTCATCTCTTTTGAAAACCGTACTCTTCCATCTATCTCTCTTATTCTCAACCCGATTTTGCTTTTTTTTTTATCGTTCCTCTATCTCTTCCTCCCTCTTTTAATCTTTATCTTTTTGCATACACCACAGCTCAGCCATGTGTGCGTTTTCGATAATCAGAATGAATATACACATTTCATAGAAGGAGCAATTTCACGAAAAAACAACGTACTGAGAATGTGAGAGAAAGAGAGAGAGAGAGAGAGAGAGGGGAGGAGAGAAAATGAGAGAGTGAGATAAAGACAGAGCTAGAGAGCGAACGAAAAAAATAAAAAAAAATTACGCGCACATGGTACAAAAACTAGATATTGGGAACGAAATAGCAAGAAAAAAGAGGAAGCAACAAATTAACTTTGATGCGTAAGCAAATATTCGATCGTGTTGAACTGAACGGAAAAAGACTGAGTAATTGTTGCCAGGCATATAGATGAGTATGAAGAGATAAAATAGTTATATTATTTGTTGTGTGTGATGCTGCCGCTTCAAACAGAGCATTTTGAATAGACAAGCGTGTCACATTTACATCGATGATCGCGGCAAAGCAAAAAAAAAAAGAAAAAAAAAAAATTTGGAAATTTCACTCACCCCGCTTCAATCATACAAAATATATCGACTTTTTAACATTTCAAAATTTCACTGGAACTAATATTTTCATTCGTACCGAACTGAATATCATTCTAATTAGATGACAGATGAAATATTACACAAGAAGAAAAAGCTGGCAAAGAAAATATCCCGAAAAAAAGTGAAGCATAGAGTATAAATATATCGTTCATTTTCATTGGATTGTCATTGTTGAATTGACAGTTCAAACAAACAAAAAATGCCCAAAAACCTCTGGTGAGATGGCAAACTATTTAAATATCATATCAATTATTTCGGTAAATGCATACTTCAGAAGCATAACTAGAATAGCATTTCTCTTATTTATGGAGCACATTTCTGATGTCTCATTTTTGTACTCAAGTCACGAATAAAACAGATCGAAGAATAGCCAAGAAAATCGTTTTGTGGCTCTTTCGCTTGGATTTTCCTATTATAATCATTCAACAAATAAAATCATAGTTTGACTTCACTAAAAATGAAAATATATCACAATCAATATTAATTATCTTCTCGATTTTCATTTTAATCCCCATGCCATTCAATCAAAAAATGTATGAGCAACCTATTTAAAGAGTGTACATGCCAAACGGTTGAGCGCGACACGAATTCCTTTCTGCTCTCGTAACAATTGAATTATAATGTATGTTGTATACATTACATTGATATCGAGCTGAACGAAAGAAAGATCATGCGACCGAAATTCGCAGATTTAGTAACAATTAACTAAACATAAATCGAAATAATTGAAGATGAACAAAAAATAGTATAAAAACACAGCAATGGCAAAACAATAGCAATTGTAAACAGTAATAGCAAACAGCAACGACAAAATAGATGAATAAACGAATGAATGAGAGAGAGAGAGAGAAAAAGAGAAAAAGAGAGAGAGAGAGAAAGAAAGAGCCAGCATTCCGATTTTATATCGGTTAAGCAAACAATATTGCATCAGATAGCTAAACCGAATGCGATTCTATCACATCGTACAAATATGCATTGTTTGTTTGTTTGTTATTTTTAATACGACACATGATACGACATAATTGATTCCGATTTTTAGATATACAGTTTTGCAAATATTCGTTGAACAAGATTTTGCTTTTTGCATAAATTGTTGAGTGTCTGTTGGTTTTTTTTTTTTTAATCATTTTTTCAACTCTTAGAGAGATCACAAAAACCGGGACACATAGGCAAATAAACGAAAATTCCGGCTACATATACTAGAGAGAAAAACGAAGAGCGGAAAAGAGGAAAAGAGGGGGAAAGAGAGAAAGTGAAGGACAGAGAGATGGAAATAAAAAGGAAAAAGCGAGAGAGTGTGAGTGAAAGAGTGAAAAAAAGGGAAAAATCACAAGCGGTTCGCACGCTGAGCTGAAAATCGGTAACAATAGCGACAATGACAGCAGTGACATATATAGATAAGCATTGAATAATCGTTGGCGAGTGAATCGAGTTAAATAGACTGATTACCACAGAGACAGAGAGACAGAGAGAGAGAGAGAGAGAATGAGAGAGAGAATGAGAGAGAGAGAGAGAGAATGAGAGAGAGAGAGAAAGAGAATGAGAGAAAGAGAGAGAGAGAGAATGAGAGAGAGAGAGAGAGAGAGAGAATGAGAGAGAAAGAGAATGAGAGAGAGAATGTGAGAGAGAGAGAGAAGAAGAAAAAGAGAAATTGGTAAGAACGATCGGCATAAATGTGAAAATATAAACGAACAACATCGAGGATGGAAATAAATGTTCAATGGCCAAAATCAACCACATTAATTATTATGGAAAATGTTTACTAAAAATAGGAATTTCGATTATCAGCCAAGAATATCCGGCGATAAAATGTTAAATCTATAAATAACGAAAAAATGTTTGAATGCTCAAGTATTGATTTAGATGGTCTCAATTTCGGATAATCGCAAATGATGCGATTTTATTTCTTGTTTTCTCGGAAGCAGAGCGGCAAGCAAACAAAAATTCAGCTCAAAGCACAAACAAAGACAAAATTCTCAGCAAATAATAAAGACAAACAGTAGAAGAGATGAAAAAAAAAAAAACAGCAACAACAATAAAAAAAGGGAAAATACATTGATAATATAACCACAAAACGAATGATTCAACAAATTTATTTACCATTTGTTTTCGTTTGAGGTTGGCGGTTACAAATGCTGAGGAAAAAGGAAAATTGTGTCAGTTATATTGTTGTGCCGAATCAAAATGCGAACAATACATAGAGAGCGAGCGACAGCAGTAATAACAACGTTTATGTGCGCCATTGATGGGGCTCATGTTTTAATTATACTCATTTTGGGGTTTTCGCCACTTTTTTTCACGTTTTTTCTTTCTTCAGCGCATTTCTTTTTTTTTTTCTTTCTCGTCCCCTATTTTCTTGCTGTTAATGAACATTTTCGTTCTTATTGTTTGTCTTTTCGTTTTCAAGCTTGAACTGGTAAATCGTATCATCAAGATACACTCATAATTTGTGACATACATTTATATAGCGTATGTTTAAAAACAGACCGAATGGCCTATGGCAAATTCGTTTGCATACGAATGTATGAATTCCACAAGTGAGTTTTTGCTGAATATTTTTTTGATGGTCTATTTGGGTATGCGTATGTTTTTCCTTCTGATTTGATTTTTTTTTTTTCGATTCTGGCGTTAAATGTTGGCCATTTTGTTGTGCAAAGTGGAAAAGTATTTGTTCAAGCGGAAAATTCAATTGAGAAATATCAGAGGTCGGACTATTTTTTCTATGTTTGATTCCGTAGATTTGTTTTTTTTTTTCTTTTTTTCACCATGTGTTTGTATTATACAATCAATATATATATATATATATATATTCTAATCTCGACGAAATACTTGGTATTTAAATTTTTTTTCTCTTTTCGATGATCTGTCACTTTTCATTTTACAATTTTTCATACTGTTTGGCAACGCAAAATCAGCATATTTCAATTCCTCTTTTTTTCTGATTGAATTCAAATGTGAATACCAATTTAGCTTTGTACTTTTTACGTGTATTCTAATCTGATTTGGCAAAACAATTTCGAGCTCGCTTTCATTGCATCGTCAAAATAACATATCGCATGAATAAATAGCAAAATTGACGATTTGATTTAATTCTACTGAATTAAGTAAAATGATATATTCATTTTGTCGAACCTTTCTTATTGCAACCTAATGAAATATTACATACTCTCATTCTTTTTCTTTCACTCTTTCTTTCTCTGTCTTTCTCTTTCTCTCTCTTTCTTGTTCTCCGTTTGTCTGATTATACTTGTTTTGATTATTATAGATACATCATATTCTATAATCGCAATGCAATTTCGTGTCATATGATTCGTATGTATTTTTCACTGTAATGGGGGAAAAGAAACCTTACGTCAATATCAAAATGTCCTTTTCATTCTCTCTTGCATTCTCTTGATTTCTATCTATCTCTGTCCCTTCATTTTTTTATTGTAGCAAAATCAAAATTTTTGATTTGATAAGTAAATAAATAAATGAGCAATAAAATAAAGTTTGGAGAAAAAAAAAATGGAAAGAAAAACAACATCAAATACAAATTGTCTATAAAATCGAAGTGCTTCGTATTTTGCATGAATGAGAGAGAGAGAAAGAGGGAGAGAAAAACTGAGAGAGAGAGAAAGAGAGAGAGAGAAAGAGAGAGAGAGAGAGAGAGAGAGAGAGAGAGAGAGAGAGAGAAAGAGAGAGAGAAATTGAGAGAGAGAGCGAGATGAGGTTGAGGGTGAGAGATCGAGTGAAACGTACTTTCAATTGATGCGATGTGAAACAACGACCAAATTCAGGGTGATTGGTATTTTGAATCAGTTTGAAAGACTGAGCCAAAGTACCGAAGAGTATGTTGCAACAACGACAGATGAAATTGTGAATTGCCAAGCAATTCAGCCAAGTGGTACGAGGGAATTTAAGAGTCTGAGAGAAAAATAAACATAATCATTTGTGCATAAATACGTACATTCCAAATTTAAATACAGACATAAGGTAGAGACGGGAAGAGCAAATAAAAAATATTTTCGATTGACGGAGAGAGAAAAATAAAGAGCGAAAGACAGAGATAAAGATTGGCAGTTGAAAAAAGATGAAGTGAAAGACAGTTAAGAAGATGAAATAAAAAATAGAGATAAAGAGAATAGGAATCAGAAAGATGAAAAACGGCAAAAAAAGAAAGTGAGGGAAAAATATGAGCGAACAAGTCTCTTGAAATGAGAACAGGCTCAGTACATCGATGGCTACAACGATCTATTTCTTCACTAAAGGGAAGAGGAATACTCGATGGCTTTGCCTTTTATGCGTCTTTTCTTTGCATCACATTTTACTTGCTCATCGTAATATAATACACATTCGTCTTATGGGCGCTTTCAAACACTCCTGTGGGATGGAAAAAAGAACAGAGGAAGAGAGCAATTTCTCTCATATTTTTTTCTTCTTATTTAGTTTACATTTTTCGTTTCGTGTTGTTTTCGATTTTTTTTTTTTTTATAAATCTAACGATATGTACTGTACGATTGTTTATCTGTGTATATTTCTTTGCGTTTTTTAACGGTTTTCAACATTGCTTTGTTGAAATAAATGCAAATGCAAAAGATTTGCTCATCGTATCCATATATCTTTTTCTTCTTTCGTTTTGTTTTTTTTTTTTCAGAATTTTTATTTTCTGGGTTGGAATTCCTCTTCATGGTTTTAAGAACATGTTGTTCGTCGTTCAAAAACCGAAATTGCAGGATCGATATGTACTTCGTATTGCAAATCTATGCTTCTTCCTATTCATCTTTTTTATCTCTTGTTTTCGTTTTCGTTTTCGGCCATAACGAAACAGCACTCACACAATGCATATATCTTATAGAAAAAATTTCCATTTTTCTTTTGAAAAGTAAAGAAGAAATTATGAATATTGTTGTTTGTTTGTCATGCTTTGCTACTTTGGTTATAGTTTCTTTCTTGGCACATGGCACAGAGAGATGCAGTCGCTTTGGCAAAGTTTAACAAAAGATTGAACACCATTTTAATGTGTTTGTGTGTCGCATTTGTGTGATCGTATTTGTATTTTAATATTCAAAATGGGATTACCTTTAAATTTTATTTACTTATCTAGTTAGTTTGCTGATGACGGGCAACAACATCAATAACAGCAACAAAAACAATAGAACAACATCATCCCAATAAGTAGTAGCAATGGCTATGGCAACGGCAACGACAACATCAGTAACAACACTATCATCCTTGTTGTCGGCTTCATACATTCGTTTTGTTTATATACTCAACAAATTCTTATGGTTTGTGTGTATGGTATTGAGAGCTTTATTTCAATTCATTCACTTTTCCTTCGTGTACTTCGTTTTTTTCTTCTCTCTCTTCTTTCTCTCTCGCTCTCTCTCTCTCTCTCTCTCTTTCTCTCTCGCTATCACTTTCTCTCTCTCTCTCTCTCACTCTCTCTCTCTCTCTTTTAGAAAAATGTGCTCGTTGCAAAAGCTGCTCTTTTCTACTTCTTAAGCCTTTAGCGTCTTCAACTATTTTCTTGTTTTTTGTTTTCTTTCTTTCTTGTCTCTGTTTCTCTTTCATCTTTTCTTTTCTTCCCTATTTTACTGCCATTTCAATTCTACTTTATGCTAGATCTCTTCTCAATCGGACACTTTACATCTAACTCTCTTCATCTGTGTTTTCGTTCATCCATTTTAGTTCAGATGTTCTTTTGCTTGATTCGAATCGTTTAGGTCTGTCGGTTGAATCGTCGAAAGTTGATGTTGTTAGTTTGGAAAAAAAAAAAAAAAAACGGAAGAAGAAGAAGAAAAACACACACACACATACTGACGACAAAGTTCGCATTGAAACCCTTCTTGATGCATAGTTAAACAGAACGGTTGTATAATGTCCCATAATTTGTGCATTTTATTGGCGACTTGCCATTAATTTATTTATTTTATTATATTCTCTTATTCACAGTAATTTTTTCATCTCGTTTTGTCTCTTTCATTCTTTTTTATTTTTCTTTCTCTTTCCATTCTACATCTTCTTTGGTGTGATCTTTTAGTTCATTCTCAACAACGCAGTGCTGCTGTTTGACGTTGCGCAATATATAAATGTATAAAAAAAAAAGACTGATACAGCTTGAGGACAATTCTAGAATTAAAATTTAAATAGAAGGCACGAAAATGAATTTTATTTCTATTGAGGTTTCTATCTCTTCCCTTCACTTGTTGTTGTCTCATTCTCTATTTTACATTTTATGCTTTTAACCAAATCTCATTGCTGCGTCGTATTTGCTTTTTTCGCCCAAATATAATATTGTACAAGTAAGCAAGTAAAGCAAACCAGACGGATTACTTGCAAAATTGCCCATTTGAATAGCATTTATATTCTAAATAGACCAATTTCGTCTATTGAAATTGTAATAGTTGAAAGCAGTCTCTCTCTCTCTCTCTCTATCTCTCTTTCTCTCATTCGGTCATACATTCACATCTAATAACAACAACACATTCAACCCATTATAAATGTTTGAATAAGCACAAACTCAACTCTGATGCTACCGTGCAAATATCAAAATCCCCACAAAAGATGGATATTTAATGACGACTTCATTGAATTATCTGTAAATATGTTGTCTGCTTGTGGTACACATCATTAAAATTCAACAACCAACATCATTGTAAATATATATATATAAATTACCATGATGATGGCAATGACTAAAGAAATTACGGACCGCATTTCAAGTGTTATCAATTTGCAAAACCGTGAAAAGTTAACCGCAATGTAAATAAAGAATTAGAAATAAAAAGCCACTTGAGCGAATATAATGACATTTGGTTCTTGTGATTTTGGTGTACGATTATGCCACATAATTGAATATCATACACAATGAGATTGATAAAAAAAAAAAATACGAAAGAAAATAGAGCAATCGAGAGAAAGTTTGTGGAAGAGTGCTAAAAAAGGATTGAGAGTGAGAGAGAGAGGGGAGAGACAGAGTGAAGATTGAAATGGAAAGAGACAGAGATATATAGATAGAGAGAGAGAGAAAAACAGAGAGAGAGAGAGAGAGAGAGAGAGAGAGAGAGAGAGAGAGAGAGAGAGAGAGAGTAGGAAGAGTGCGAGAAGAAAAGTGAGAGACAAAGTAAAAAATGTCTGTAATTAAAAGAGACAGACTATGATAGAAATGTGAAAATTTATACCAATTTTAATCGTATTTACTTGTGATATTTTCGATGCCGAAGCATATCTTATATACAAAATTACAATCAAATATTCTTGTTATTATGTGATAAATATTTGACATTGCAACAAAATATTAGCAATTTTCAATGGAGTAAAATGTTTACATTTCGATTTGTGCATTTCAGATAACTCAGTGATTCGATACAAATAGATGGTTTGCAATCCAAACTGAGCATACAAAATATTAAATATTGAACGGGCCAAAATGGCATTGTTGCAAAGTCAAAAACGAACATGGATAATGCCTAGCATATCGATTTTGAAATGTATGTATAAATGTGTTACATATTCGCTGCTGAAATTGCTTTAAAACAATCACAATAAATCGAATACATATTACACATAAACAAGCGACATAAGCAAGAATGTCGAATTCAATTGAAAATATAAATTGATACAAGACACAAGACACAAGACACAAGTTTCAAATCAATGTATATATGAATTTGAACGAGCTTATCATTTATGGAACATACAGTTTGAAACCAGTAAAACAAGACTGAGCCCCAGTTTGTAATTAATTTTTACTTGATTTTAATATAAAAAAGTAATTTTCATTAGATTTTACATACACTCAGTATAAATGATTACGTACATTTAGTTGTGCCAAGGTGAGTGTATTTTTACCATTTATTAACCAAAGATGTAGCTAGAAAAAAAAACTTAACTAAATCTATGATATGGAGATAAATAAATGCTTCATTGTTTAGTGCCGTTCTCATGTAGACAAACATTTTTTTTGTTTATTTTATACTTCCATTAGCTTTTAATTGGAACTTATCCCTCTCTCTCTCTCTCCCTTTCTCTCTCTCTCTCTCTCTGGCTCTCTGGCTCTCTCTCTCGCTCTCTCTCTCGCTCTCTCTCTCTCTCTCTCTTTGTGTGTGTGTGTGTGCGTGTATTTGTTTTGAATTAGATTACTTGAGTATGCAGTTGGGAAATATCAAAACGGTTCTTTTTTCTCCCTTCGTTTTCGCCTTTCTGTTCACTATTTTCAATTAATTGAATTATGACTGACACAAATTAGATCAAATGCAACTGAAGAGCAAAATGAAAGCGCAAAGAACAGAAAATTATCGCGAGCATATAAACCATTTGAATTGTTCGCTCAATTCTCTTTTTTGAAATGCAATGAAGAAAAAAAAAAAAAAACAAGAAGAGAAAACTACTAACTGCATGAATAAAATAATTTCTGCATTTATAATGTTTAGTCGATTTTCCTATTGAATATAGGTTTTGATGAAGCATCTACTTCTTTCGATTCAATGCGCTTATTTCACTTTCATCATCATATTATATACTATATTCAATATCGACTATGCAACTAACTGTCGAAGTTTCAATTGCTCACTTTATTTTTATACCATTTTAATAATCTATCCATGATATCCCATGGCATGAACGCTATTTCACCGTGATCACCTCTGGGAATCTTGATGCGTCAGTATTTGAATTATTTATTCATTTGAAATGTGAACTCTCAAGAACGCATTTTCAGTGTTATGCTTTTGCGATATGGGCGCACCATTGTGGCAATGGTAACACGGTGACTGTTATAATAGTGATGGTAATGTTGATGGTTCTCAAATTTACCCACATTTGAACACATTTACACACACAATACATTCATTCCATTGCGATAATCCATCGCTCAACGTCGAATATATTTAATTGGAAGTTAAGCTTTAAATATTTATTCAACGTAAAATATCTCCAGCGTATCATTTACATATTTAAGGTGAAAAAATCTCGCCGGATGTAAATAAGAGTACAATGCAAATTGATTCTGAATTGATGTAAAGTTCAAATAACTTTTCGATGGCTAAATCGTGCATTCATTGATTGACGTCTTTTATTTGGGGGAAAGCCGAACAAAGGGCGACAAAAAGTTTTTCAATGCTTCGCTTCTTTGGGTGAATTTGGCGCATATCATCATCATCATCATCATCATCATCATCATCGTCATCATCATCATCGTCATCATCATCGTCATCATCATCGTCATCGTCATCTTCATCGTCATCATAGTACTCATCAAATATTGAGAAGCGAGCAAGTTTCAATGTAAATTGTACATTTCTATAGAATATACCAAGAATGGCTAATCATTAGGCACATAGTATGCTCTTTTCCTTGCATCTTTGGAAATTCTCCCAATTTTTACTTTTTTCAATTTACAAATCATGATCACTTAATCATATTCTCATACGCCATACACATTTCAAATCTATCTTACATGATTATTCGAATCAATTCATGGCAACAATTTGGTGCTAAAAACTTTAATAAAATGGAAGAAAAATGTGAACATTGAAAGCATTGAATAAATTAATATTAATTGAGTAAATTAAAGAATTTTATTTATCCATTCAACATGGATTTTATGTAGTTGAGTTTAATTTTGTTTTTGTTTTTCATGTCTACATGTCTACATGTCAAGTCGACACATACGAAACATGTTACAAATTTTGTAAATTGGCCACTGTTGAAATATTCTCATTTTTAATTGGAAATGAAGAAATAAAAGAAAATATGAAATTCAAGTGTCTATGATAATGAAATAATAATGGGAATTTTGCAATCATGGCTTTTTTTTTTTTTTTTTTTTAAACAGAGCAAAGATACCGGACAGCAAAGTTTGCATGTGTTGTATTTTGAATTTTGAGTTGTCAATTTATGTTACATTTTTGTGTTATTTTGCTTTGAAATGTATATATGATTTTCATTTGATTTATTATTTCAAAACCATATAATCGTTAATTTTTTTAAAATTTATTCTTTTCTCCTATTTTCATATCAAGCAATAAAATGGTTTAAATAACTGGATTCTGTACTCTGTACTCTGTATTTGTATATCATATTTTGCTGTTCACACAACTGCAGTTCATTTGTTGAACAGTTCTATTTTTTGTGCCATTTGTATATTTGTTGATGTATATTTTAATTGACAATGCATTACACGTGCTTGCTTTATCGGAAGTGCACATTTGAGTATTGCTGAAAATTTACAAAGAACTCTTATATCAAATCGTACAATTTCAATACAAAAACGAATGTGAAATACTTTTTTTTGCTGTTCTCTATATAGTAAAATATATATAAATATGCAAAAGAATTTTTTTTTTTTCGTTGTATTTGCCATTCTATTGCCATGTTTCAAAGTCAAATAAAATGCATATTCGTGTCAGTTTTAATCAGAACAACCTTCATATTTGAGCTTAATACATTTCACGAGATTATTATTAATATTTTCATCTGGTGGCGTTTCAATTCAATGCAGTTCTTTTCGTAATCGCTTTTCGTTCAACATTATTAAAATCTCGGTTGTTTAATGGATGTAGAGAGAGAGAGAGAGAGAGAGAGAGAGAGAGAGAGAGAGAGAGAGAGAGAGAGAGAGAGAGAGAGAGAGAGAGAGAGAGAGAGAGAGAGAGAGAGAGAATGAGAGAGAGAGAGAGAGAGAGAGAGATAGAGAGAAAGAGAGAGAGAGAGAGAGAGAGAGAGAGAGAGAGAGAGAGAGAGAGAGAGAGAGAGAGAGAGAGAGAGAGAGAAGTAAAGGAAGAGAGGGAGAGAAAAGAGTATATAGAGAGAAAGTGGGAGAGATGAGAGGAGAGAAAAGGAGCAAGTAAGCGAGCTGAAGATGAAGTGAACGAAGAATAATAATAATAAATAATAAACGAAATCGTGGTTGAGTTTTTTTTTCTTTCATTCATTCTTCATGCACTTGGAGCTGTATTGAAGAGAGCTTCCCAAGCTGAATACCGGTTTTTAGTCAAAATATGTTAAAGAATATACGTGGAAGCAAAGTAGAGAAAGAGAGAGAGAGCGAGAGAGAGAGAGCGAGAGAGAGAGAGAGAGAGAAGAGCGAGAGAAAGAGAGAAAGAGCGAGAGAGAGAAAGAGCGAGAGAGAAAGAGAGAGACAGAGTGAGAGAGCGAGAACGAGATGGAAAAAATCTATTTGGTTCGATTAAGCTACGGTTATCGAATATCGATATTAAATTGAAAATGGTTACTATTTCTTTTATGCATCTTTTATATTGATGTCATGAAAGTGCGGTGCACACAACGACAACGACAACAGAAGCAGCACCATCGATTCGATTATTAAAATGGAAAATCGAAAATAGAAAATTATTGAAAGCCAGAGAAAGCCAGAAAATGTGCTAGTATACATTATCGGCGACAAAGAATGGCCATGGAAAATGACTGAATAAAATCGAGTATGTATAGTTGTGTTTTGAGTTGTTTGCTTGCTTGCATGTATTCAATCATTATAACGGCGAATGAAAAGCGTAATATTTTTCTTTTTTTTTTTTTTTTTTTTCATTTCACATTAAATTGGGCTAGTAGGTGACCAACTCTGAGAAGAGAAATAAACCACAACAACCAAAACCAGAATAGACAATAATCGTATTGAGATAAATAATTTCTATGTCACATTTATTATTGATCAAAAACACTGGAGAAAATTGCGCACATCACACAAAATGCAGCAATACAAAGAGACTTGAAATTGAGTGTGCGCCCGCTCGCTCGTTCACTATATATATATTGGCAAATAAACGAGAACGCGCACACAAATGCACAAACCATCGACAATCATTTCGGTTCAATAGAAACTAAAACATACAATTTTTGCATATGCATCATCATCCGATATATTGCTGCTAGTCACTATCATTGACTCTGTTTCGATGTTAGTCCGTGTGTGTGTGTGTGTATGTTCACATGTGTGTATGTCGGTTTGCGTCAAATGCAAAATTATGGATGCACACAACGTGTGCACAATTTTTACACGGTAATTTGAAATAATGATTTGAAGAAATATAATCATTTTGCGGCTGTTTTTTTTTTTTATTTTTTATTTTTTCCATATTGTTGTTGTTGCTGTTCTCCATCATTTATATTGTCTGTTCTTTAAATCTCTTGCGCTCAACAAACTTTAATTTTTTGTTGAGTTTTTTCTTAGTTTTGAAAGGCGTGAATGCATTTTATGTCTTTTTGAATTGTTAATGCGTTGAGACGCGACAAATTTGTATTCATTTTGGTCAATAGTCATTGATCGTTGTCGTCGTCGCTCATTCGATATACGATTTAATGGTTTGCACTTGTAAATATATATCTTTCATTCAAAAAGCAATCGTGAATATACATACAATGTGCCAATATGAGAGATTAATTCAAAAAGACGAGCAAACAAATTCTAAACGTTATTATGGTTGCATTGTTGTTGTTGTTATTTTTCGATTTCATACACAATTTTAAACTCTCTCAAACTTGCTCTTTCAATTCAAGTTGCTTCGATCTGGGACTTGCCAATTAATTAAATTGCTTATTTATTCCTTTAAGTCGATTCACATCATGAGAATAATTGAATTGAGATTTTTGCAAGAGTCTGAATCAAAGCTCTCTCTTTCTCGCTCTTTCTCTCTCTCTATTCTGCAATTGCACAGTTGCTTCTGCTCACATTCTCAACCTCACTCACTCTTTCTCTCTCTCTCTCTCTCTCTCTCCTTTTCCCCCTCCATAAATTTGGTCTTTCTCATTCTAGTTCTGTCCCTACGTCAGCGATTCAGTTTTCATTTTCTTTGCTCACAATTCAGTGTGTGACCACTTATTAATATTCATTATTATCGGAATCCTCGATCTCGGCAACTACAATCCAGCAAGCATGCATAAATACGATACAGTGCTCATCATTCGGATGCCCGTGCCATTCAATTCGATGTTGGAAAATAGTTATCGACATGAAATTGGAAGTCTCTCATCGTGGTACAATCGAACGAAAATGAATAAGAAGAAGAAGAAGACGAACGGATGCACGAACAAAGTAAGCAAGTAAGCAAGTAAGCA